>JAHLGO010021098.1:5493933-5574195 GCA_020615895.1 Ceriops decandra | reverse complement strand
AATAGGACTAATGCATTGAACAACTTTGTATAATTCAAAGAAGTGAGGAGATAATTTTATTGATAAATGAATAGTGATAAACAATTGTTAATATGGTTAAAACTTGAAATAGACCTAATTTCCTATTAAAAACTCATTTCAATATGGTAAGTATCAATGTGTTGATTTATATGGGCTTGGATTGCAACAAGATTATCTTTTAAAAGTTAAAGCAACTTGTCCCTATCTTATATGTCTTTATCAACTTGGTTTATATAAGAAGACGTATCTGTATACTTTGCAAAAGTAGGTAAAGATCAATGTTAAACAGCTCCAAATAAGGATATTTTTATTGAAGACTGGTAAGTGACATTATGCCACCATTTAACCTAAGAAGACCATTTTACTTAATCTTTTGACTTATTATTCACAAAGTAGCGAAGCTAGTTCTCCAAGTATATGTTAACTACATTAATTTGTTCATATATTTATTGGTGATAAGCAATGCTTATATTTAATTTTTGTCTCTTGTAAGTGAAACAACTCTTTCTAAAAATTACTAGTAAAGATTTTATCTTAATCATTGACAATAAATTTTAAAACAATATAAAACCTTATAATATTTTCAACAAAAACTTAAGCAATAATAATAATAGTATAAAGATGACTATCAATAATAAAATGAACATATTTAGTCAAATAATTCATGAAAATAAAAATAGTAGTTTTATCTTAAGACAACATAAGTCCTTTAAGAAAGTTTATAAAGATATTTATCCAATTTCTTCTGTAATAAGAAAAGGTTGAAGAATACCTAGATACATTGTAAATTCACTTGTGTGAAATTGGCAAACATCATATTCAATTATAAATTGTTTTTTTTCACTTTTCATACCTTTTAAATAAAATTTATAACAAATGTATTTGTAAGTACAGAGAAATCCCTAATGCTTAGCAATTAAGGGTATGAAACTCCTAAAAGATTGTTTCTTTGTAATGAGAATAAGAAATGATCACCATTTAACCCTTATAAAGGAATCCTAAGTGTAATGGTTAAATTAGGATCTTCTTGTAATTTCTTAATGATTTCCTAAGTTTTAGGATTATCTTACCACTCATTTCTAATTTGAGAACAAGTATCACAAGTAAAGATAAAGATTGCCATTAGTTCAATAAGCTTTAAATAAAATATGAGATAATGATTTAGCTATAAGATTCTTACTTCTCTTCTTATAAATAATTTTATAATCATATCTCAGTAGTTTAAAAATCCACTTATGCAACTCTATAGAAAAGATATGTCATTTTAATAAATATTTCAAATTTTTATAATTAGTCCAAATTTGCAAACACTTTTTAATCAAGTAGGGATGTAATTTTGTAATTGCATAAACCATTGGTAACATCTCTTTGTTATAAATAAACATATTAAAATGTTTTGGTATAAAGTCTTGCTCATAAAGATTATAAGACAACCTTCCTACATCAATATTACACCAATTTTAACTTTAAAAGTATCATATTCACTAATAAATACCTTATTCAAGTTAGGTATGGTAAAAATTGGTACAGTGGTGATAACATGTTTAAGATGAACAAATGCTTTTTTTGTTTTGTCACTCTATTTCAATGAAACCTTTTTTTTTTTTAAGAACTATTAAATCAACACTAATCTTTCCATAATTATAAATGAACTTATGATAATAGCTAATAAATTTCAAGAAGTTATGTAATACCTTAATTGTTTTTAAAGTTGGCTAATTTGGCATTGATTAAATTTCAAAAGAATCAATTATCACACCTTTCTTAGAAATAACATGACCAAGATATTTCATTATTTGAAAAATAAAAAAAATGCTCATGTAATATAATGAATATAATTAAAAAAATGTGATAAATAAGCATTAAAAGAAGAATTGTACATCAAAATATCATTAAAAAATATTAGGAAAAACTTTGCAAATGTGATAAGGATATGTCATTCATTAAATTCTAATATGTTAGAGGAGCAATAGTAAGCCTAAAAAGCATAACTAAGAACTCTTAATAGCCATCATGTGTTCTAAAAATTTTCTTCTAAATATTCTTCTCATAGACCCGAATTTGATGATAAGTTGGTCTCAAATTGAGTTTAATGTATACCAAGGCACCTCTTAACTCATCTAGTAACTTATTAACAACATGAATATGATATTTATCCTTTACAATAATGTGGTTAAGTGTTTAATAATTCATGCACATTCTCTAGAATCCATTTTTCCTTTTTTTTTTTTAACTAGGAGAATAAAAGAGAAATAGAGACTAACACTTGACTAGATGATGCCAATTTCTAACATCTCCTTCACAATTTTTTCATTCCTTTTGAAAAATGTAGGTAGTAATAAGTTTAAACATTAGTAGGTGTACTTTTAGGTAATAATAGAATACAATACTCATGTACCCTCTTTAGGGATAGATTTATAAGTTTAGAAAATAAATCAAAGAATTCAATTAATAATTCAATGATTTCTTTCTCCTTTATAGAATGAGATTATGTCACTTTTGCATTATATAGATACATAAAGAAACCTTGTCTCACTTTTCACAGGAATTTCTCCATCTGATGGCTTGTGGTAATAGTAATTTTGCCAACATGCTTTCCTTATAACTCAATCATGTGTCCATTTAATAGAAACTTCATTGTTAACTTGAAAAAAATTTCAAGTAATATCTCCCAAGGTTCACAAGTAATCAATACTAAGAATAATTTTATATTCTTCTAAAAGTAATAAAAATAGATCAATGTAAACTATAAAAGCTTTACCTTTGCACACTTCCCTTAGCAAGTCCAATTTTTCCCATTTATAAACCCTTATAGCAAGCTTGTCATGGTTCTTTATTGAAAAAGTAAGTTTTTCATAATCTTTTATTTATAAAATTATTAGTATTAGATAAGTTAATAGTATTACCACTAGTCATCCTTTATGGAATTCATCAATTTTTATGATTTATGGATTGGAATATCTTACCAAAGCATAGACTACAACTTTATCCATATATATAAAATATATGCCATCATGATTTAGATAAAAGTGATTATCATCTATCTTAGCATCTTCCTTAACTGACTCAATCATTAAAAATTTCTCTTGTTTACACTTATACTCTTATGCCATTTCTTATCACAGTGTTAGCATACTCCTTTTGTCATTTTTCCTTTCAACTGCTCTTGATTCAAACATTTAGTATAAGTAAGATAAATTAAAGAAAATGAGCTGGTATTACCATTAATAAGCTTGTTGACTCTTTCAGTAATTGAATGACAATTTTTAATGCTTAGCTTTTTCTCTTGTATGTGAATAAAGGAGATAACTATCAACATTATTTGAGGTTGGCAAATTTTGACTTCATGTTGAATGTCATGAATAAGCCCTTTAATGAATATTTTTACTAATTGCCTTTTTGACTAAATTGGTGAGTTGTTTGAAACAACTATGATACTTTAGGACTATTGATATATGATGGATTTTTGTGAGCTCTCTATTGGTGTTGTGATATTTTAAAGGTCAAAAATGCATAAGAAGGCCTTTGATAAATCAATTTAAGTTAGAACTCTAACATTAGTTTTGAACTAATCATAACATTAAATATAATTACCCTTTAATTGAACAGAGACAATTGCTACCTTAAAACTTTTGACATATGATGGGAACAAAAATATTTTTTAGCTTTGGAAATCTAAAATGTTGGATCATTCTTATTTTAATGTGGAAATTTTACCTTCATGTGTGATTATGTTTGGTCAAGTTGTGTCTTTAAACAATTTTATTGGTTTTTTCTATTTATGGTGGATATAGATGTAACATCTATTAAAGTGTTTTTTTTTTTTTACCTATAAAAAGGAACATATGTTCAAGTCTCTTAAGAGTTTCTTACATAAGAGATATAAATAAATTGTGTAGAGACACGATGTAGGATTACAAATTAGCTAAAAATTTTCTTTTGTTATTACATGAGGATTATAAATCAAATAATTTTTTTTTATGGTGAGAGAAATGTGGATATTAAGTGAAATCCTTATAAACCAAATTTTAATATCAAATAAGGAAAATTTAAAAATTAAAAAGAGAAAATTATGAAAATAAAAGATAAGATTGATCTTTTCTAAGGATTAGCCACCAATATTTTATTAATTGAATTAAAAAGTCATAGATATAGATTTGAGAGTTTGATTTGACAACTTATTAATATGAAGAAATTATATATACTAAGTTAAAAATACTAAAAATAATTATTAAATTCTATAAATTAAGAAAATTATATCTGTTGTACCACAACAACAAGAAGAATTGATTGTGTTGTAGTAGTTTCTCTACTTGAAGTAGTGGTTTACAAATGAAGGATTGTCTTATATGCCAAGAGGATACCTATCTTAAAGTTGCAATTTGTCTTAGGGAGTGAGCTATTTGGTTAAAAGTCATTCTCAATATAAAATAATCAAAACGTTTTGAGTTTTGTCAACCTTTGGTTTTGGTATTTTGTAGCTTAGAAACTAAAATTTGTGATTTCGCTTTTAAGGGAATAGAAAGTGGTAATATTTATGATTATAGCTTTGTTAAATGCTTGTTTGGTGGTTTTACATCTAGGGGGAAAAATTAAGCTTTAAAGTTTGTAATTATTTTATGGACTTATAATGTAGGTGTTAAAGTAGCCTTGGTGGTAGGGTTTCATGTTTAACTGTTATTGGAGAGGATTTATGGCAAAATTAGCACTAAAGATGGATGGTAAGAAGAATATAATATGACATTAAGTGCAAGAAGTCATTCTTGATTGATGACAAATTTCAAAACTACATTGGAATTTGTTTAATATGTAACATACAATGTTATATTGGTTAGGTTCATAGGATCCTTGATGTGGATAGAGAAAAAAAATTGAAATAAGCAAAATTTAGCTACTAAATGTAATGCAACTATTGGTAGTTTAAACTTGATATGAAGATTTATTCCTTTACCTTAATTAAAAGGGAAGTTAAATATGAAATATTAGTCGCTATGTTGATAGGTAATGGTAGATATAGCTATAAAAGACCAAATTCATAATTAGGGGCTAGACAATATGTTAAAGTGAATTTTGTGGAGAGTAATTCATACTCTTAAGGTTTGTTATTATTTATATAGTAAGTGTAAATTGTATTTCTATTTATGGTTGATTTGAACGCATATGTTTTACTATTCCTTATTTTAGGAGAAGCTTTTACTTCAATGGTTAAAGTTTTCTTCATTGAAAATTTAGATATGGAAGCCATGCATCAAAGAAGTAATGTTATCATAAACCTAGTATAAGTATATACATCCATTTTATTAATGATAGATTAAATCAGACTTTGTGATTTCTTAGGCATGGGTAACATTGTTTACTAGAATTATGTATTAAGGCTAATGAAAGAAGAATTTGGAAGCAACAAGAGGTAAACTAGTGTTAGATGATGTATGGAGATGAAGTTTACAACATTGTAGAAGGTTGTTAAAGGTAGTTCAATGTGTAATGAGGAAAATGATCCAAAATGGTGTTTACCTATTATTATTTCTAGTAAGTTAGGAGCATGATTTTTTATTGCAGTGATTATTTATGTTAGTGCTGCGAATAATTTTCTTGGCTTAATGTTCATTGAGGTCCTTTTAATTTGATTTTTTGAATTGGAAGTGGTATATGACATAGTCTACCAACATTAATAAATAAGGTAAAAAGCTTTGCAATATAAGTATATAGTCAATTTTAGATTAATGTTATGTTTCTCATTATTCATGATGGTAAGGACTTAAAGATATGAGAGTTACTTTCATGTGACATTATTTTGTATAACTAAACTAAAATTGGCAAGACATGAAGCAATTAGATGATGAAGGTAAAAAGAGATTTGAGAAGAAAGCATTGTCACTTAGGGGTAGTAAAGGTGTGGTGAGTAATGTTATTAGTTATTGCTAGCTTTACATCCAACTAAATTTTGTTTTTTATAACTTTGGAAATGTTATAAACCAATTAGTGTACTATTTATAGTGCTATCATCAATAGATCATGTGATTTGTTAGCCAATTAGATGTAAGGTCATATGTATTTAAGTTAATAGGTGAAATAAGATTTTAAGGCATTTAGTAATCTTAACTATAAAAATATGCCTAAAGTTTTGTTATTATGTTTCGAGGACACTTTGATCCTTTCATTTATGAGTTGGTTGTATAAGGGCATTTTCAAATAATCATAGGATGGGATGGTGCAAATCTGATGGGTGTGCTTAATATTCCAAATTTGATTTTAATAGATGGTAAAGAAGCTAAAGACATGGTGAAAAGGTTTATAGAATTGGTTTGTTTGTTGGTTGCTTAGAAAAGGCGAAAGAAAGGTGACATAAATGAGAAAAATGGCTATGTTACATCCAAAAGTTATAAAGGTATGCTTAACTTTAACACACTTGAAGAAGTCTTGAGTAATAATTAGATGAAAGATTATATATTTGTAGTTTCTATAGCTTTTTATGAGTTGTAATTGTTGTCAACCAGATTTAAGTGTGTAAGCAGAAGTGACTCATAACCTTGTACAGCATAAGACTAGCATGTTAAATAACCTCGTAAAGTGATCTTCTTGGAGTGAACTTGTAGAAGGAGTGTAGCATTACTTAAGTCTTAGTGTGATAATGTGACATGGTGGTAACTGTTCATGGGCAATCTTGGCTGTTCATTTAAGTAGTCAAGGAATGAAATTTCAGTAGAAAGAAAAAAACAAGAAAAATAAAAGAAGAAGAAGAAGGATAATGCTAAAATTTGAATGGAACAGTAATATGAAGCCACATGGAGGGGCAAGAAAGGAAACCCACCACAGCTACAGTAAGCCCTACTAGGGTTTTCATAAAAGGGTGTATATAAACCAAGATTTATCTCTTTTGGGGCAACCACTATAAGATAGTGAGACCTGGAGAAGGTGAGACGTGAGAGCAGACTAGACCTGGAAGCTGTGAGACGTGAGAGCAGATCAAAACTAGAGAAAAATGGGACACAGATACAAACCAAAAGAGGGAGAAATGAGACACAGCAGAAAAGGGAGAAAAGAGACACAAGTGAGACTAGAAAAAGGAAAACTGATGAGACCAGAAAAGGGTGAAACGGGTGAGACCAGAAACATTGGTGATACAGACTAGAAATATTGGGGATACAGACCAAAAATGTTGGGGATACAAACTAAAAATGAAAGAGACCATAAAAGGGTGAAATGGGTGAGACCAGAGGACACCGAAAGACTAAAATCCATGAGACCAGGTGAGGAGTGAGACCAGGTGAGATGTGAGAACAGGTGAGGCATGAGACCTAAAAATGGTGAGATGTGAGACCTGGAGATGGTGTGACAATAAGACCAGAAAAAAGTGAGACCGTGAGACGGTGAGACCAGGAAACGGGTGAGACAACCTAGAGAAGAAATTTGGTGAAGCATTTGAGAGAACTCAACAAATTTTTAGATTTCTTCAAGAGGGGTTAGAGAGTGTTTTGGTAATCTTCTAAGCGGCAGTAAAGTAGCCTATTCAAATCAAACAGAGGCAAGACAAGTTAGAAGAGGGGTAGACACAATAAGTGACACTTTTTGTATTATGATTGCTTTGTGTTTGTAATAGTGAAATGAGTAGAAGATTAAGACATCCATTGTAATCATAAGGGAAACCACACTGGTCTTCTTAAGTATAGTGGATTGTCTGGGTAGCGGAATAATCTCTACCACCGTGGAGTACGTCATATTGACAAAACCACGTAAATCTTTTATGTCTTACATTATGTATTTTGGATTGAGTTATGAACACAGCTAAAGAATCATCAAACCTTTAATCTAAAAGAAGACCTAATCAAGAACAACCAATCCATGTAATAGGTAAGGTGTTTGAAAGGTAACTTTGGAGACTATTGTGACTAGTAGGTAATAATAGATTTACCTTAGTTGAATTTGAGAAAGAGTTCATTTTTTAGAAGAGTTTGAAATTGTTCACCTACCAATTAGAAAGGGGATAATACTAATTCACCCCCTCTCAGTATGATAGACTAGTAGATCATAAGGTGAAGTTGGGAAGTTTAATTGGTATCAAAGCACAGGTTCATTAGTTTGAAGCTTAACAGCTTGGTGTACTAGTTTAAAGGGTTTCAGAAGTTTTAACTTATTCAGCATATTGAGAAATGGATGCCCGTACTAGCACCAGCACTACTTACAGCAAGAAGGTTCCAATCTTCAACTGAACCAACTACCATATGTGAAGAGTGAGAATGTAGGTGGTATTTGTAACCATGGGCATGAACATGATGAAATTTTTGCAGGCCCCAGAAGAAGGTAAAGATCCAACCCCAAAGGAATTAAAGTAGTTTGAGATAAATGGGAAGGTCTCAAACGTCATCATTTCAGCATTGAAAGATGTTGAATATGCTAAAGTTATGGATTGCAAATCTGCTAAAAAGATATAGGACAAATTGTAGAAGGTCTATGAAGGTGATGGCAGAATGAAGGAGGCCAAGCTTCAAGTTTTCAAAGAGAGATATGAACCTCTTAGAATGTAGAAAAATGAGACAGTCTAAGAGTTCTTCACCAGGTTATTAATGCTGTAAACGATCTTAGAAGTCATGGGAAGAACAAGAAGGACTCATCTATTATGAAGAAAATTTTGAGAATTCTACTAGAGAGGTTTGCCTCAAAGGTGGCAGCTATAAAGGAGAGTAGAGATCTCAATTCTATGTCTTTGTATGATCTCTAGTGCAATCTCATTGCATATGAGATGAGATTAAAGTCAACTGAAAGCTCCTTAACATCAAAGCTATCAAAGGAGGCAACTTTCAAAGCTATGAGACACTTGATGATAATAGAAGAGGAAGAATAATCCTGTGAGAATGATGATGATGATAAGGAAGAAAGTGAAGGTGAAGTGTTGGCTTACTTCACAAGGAAATTCAAAAAGGGGTCTAAGAAGGGAAAAGGACAGTTGTCCTTAAGATGTTATCATTGTGAGTAGACTGGACACTTTTCTTCTCAGTGCAAAATGAAACTTGATGATGGTGATGATGAGCAGAATTCAAAATGGAGAAGACCATCATCTAAATCAAAGAAGTCCAGCAAAAAGACTACCAACACATAGAAGAAGAAGAAATGCTCATTTAAGAGTTATGTGAGCCAGAAAAAAGAAACTGATGAGGAGGAAGATGTAGACTTATTAGATGAGCATGCCTTTATATCATCAGCTCAAAGTGGTAGTTCAACCTCTCAAGAGGAAGAGAAGTTAATGAAGAACTAGATCTTGAAGTTGAGTTAAAAGCAGCTTCAAGTTGGAGGCTCAGATAATCAAAAGGGGCAGAACCATAAGAAGGTTGGAAGCTCATATAAAACAAGTTGAAGCAATGTTTAAGGAAGCAGAAAGTCAAAAAGATGAAATAAGGGCTGAACATATTGACTTAAAGAGAAGATTTGAAGAACATATCAAAATATGTGAAGACCTTACAATAGAGCTTGGATTAAAGACTTTAAAAATTGAAGAAATAGAGATAGAGTTGCTAAGACTTCAGCAGCAACTCAAAAAGAGTGAAAAGAACTTGTAGAAGCTTGAAATGATAGGAGAAGCAAGCTCTGCAAGAGAAAAGAAGAATAAAGAGAAAATATAACAATCTGAGGCTGCATTGCCTAAAGATAATTAGACTTTGCCACAGAAGTTGAAAGAGAAGGTTGTGACTTAGGAAAAGATAGTTGAAAATAAAGAAGATTTGAAGAAGCAACCTAGGGTTGCAAACAAAAATGAGGAAAAGAAAGTCAACTAGCAAAGGGCTACGACTGAAAAAAAGTAGGAGAAGAAGGTAACTGAAATGAAAGCCACACAAGTAAAGAAGCTAGCGACCTTGCCTACACAGCAAATAAAGAACAAAAGAAAACAAGCTGTGATTAGAACTAAGAAGAGGTAGTTTCAAGGTCACTGCCTTTATTGTGGAGTTTGGGGTCATAAGGCAAGTAAATGCTAGAGAAGGCTAGTATATGTCTCAAACTTGAGAAGATCTGATGCTACATACAGGGGTAGACAATACAAAATTCAGAAGAGAATACCTGTCATGAGTTCTTGCACATACTGTAAAAAGCAAGAACACATTGACAAGGATTATTGGTGGAAGCCCAAACCAGTGGTTTCAAAGAACAAGTTTGCTATATTGGTAGACTTGGGACAATATGAAAGGTGCGGGTAGGATGACCATAATGCTAAGGGATACATGACACTTCTCCCTGAGCAAGAGAAGGCACTTGATGGCATAATGAAAACAATTGGTACAGTCAAAGCTAAGAAAAAGGAGAAAGCTATCTTCAATCGAGTTTAAAAGAAGGAATATATTTGGTTGCTGTCTACCTGTGTCTTCTCCTTTATAGGTGGTGCTTTGCCGTTTGCTCCCTTGTGTTTTTTGAGTGGTTTGCTTTGGACGTCTTTTTGTTTGGCTGGCTCCTTCCTCACATTTTCTCTATTTGGTCAGTTGGTTGTCTAGGTTTTTTGTCTGTTTTGCCTAATTGTCAACTTCACTTTATTTGTTGTCTTCCAATGGCCTTTATATACTGTCTTACCCTTCCACGTGGCTTTTACGTTCTTGCCCCTTTATGTGGCTTTTACCTTCTTGCCCTTCCATGTGGCTTTACTTTCTTACACACTTAAACCTAATTGACAATAATTACAACCCATACAAAGTTGTGGGAACAATAATCTCCCCCTTTGTAATTGTTGGCAACACTCACAACAAAAGCCATTATATAGCAATTTCAACTCCTTCTAAATATGCACTCCCCCTTTCTTAACAGCTCCCCCTGCATTGTTGCTTCTCTCCCCCTTTGCCAACCAATTACAGATATGAAAAATTCGCAAAGTAGAGATAGAGGATTCACCTAAACTTTAGGCTTAAAGAGGTATTCGCACAGACAAACTCATTATGTGCTTTTCAAACAGCACTGTGGATAGAGATTTAGTTAGATCTTATGTAGCCTCTTCAATAGATTTAGGTTCAACTTGTGAGAGTAACACAGTAGCTCCTATAATTCTTCTTCTTGTTGTAACTCCTGTTGATGGGTCACCTATGATCTAATTTTCTTGATGAGCACTGGTCCACATTTTCTTTGGCTTTCTTTCTTGCACCATTTTAGTTGCAAGAGGATCTCTTTCTTCATCTTTAAACTCACTCTTTTATGGGTTTGAACTTACTTCTTGTTCCATTTCTTTAGATTGGTCTAATTCTTTATGTACATTGAAGTCATCTTCTTTATTGTCATCAGCTTCTTCATTCTGCATTGTTTTCTAGTTCTCATCTATTCTCACATCACTAGAAGTGATCACTTTTCCCAGCTTATGTAGGATTTTGTCTTTGTTGAGTATCCCACAAAGATGCCTTCATCATACCTAGTGTTGAATTTTCCCAAGTTTTGCTCCTTGTTCTTCATAAAACATGGGCTGCCAAAGACTCTAAGATACTTGGCTGTTGTCTTCGTCCCACTTCATAGCTCATATGGTGTCTTATCAGTATTGGGCCTTAGTAATACTTTGTTTAGTAGATGCACGACTATAAATGTTACTTATGTCCAAAATCTTATGTGAAACTTGGATTCCAGCAGTAAAGTTCTGACCATTTTGACCACAGCTCTATTTTTCCTTACTACCACCCCATTCTGTTGAGGTGTTCTTGCTACTGCCAATTGGTGATGAATTCTATAATTCTCAAGATAATCTTCAAAAGCTTTATTTGTAAACTCAGTGCCTTGATTTGACCTTAATACTTTGATTTTCTTTCCACTTTTATTTTCAGCCAATCTTTTGTATCTCTTGAAGCAATTCAAAACTTCTGACTTGTGTTTTTAAGGTGCATGATGTAGGTCCTTCTCGAATAATCATTAATAAACAAGATGAAGTACCTCTCACCATTCAACCCTTTTGTCCTTATCGGTCTACACAAATCAGTATGCACAATGTCAAGCACTGCTTCAGAACTAAACTCTTTGGTCTTATACTGCTTTCTGGCATGTTTTCCTTTAGAGCATGCTGAGCAAACATACTCTCTCTCTCTCTCTCTCCTGAGGTCGGGAATGTCTCTGATTGTATAAGTAGTGGTTAGCTTCCTCATGTTCTTCTGTGTTAAGTGTCCCAGCCTCCTATGCCAGAGTTGATTTTCTTCTTCTTTAGTGAGTAAATAGCTGCTTGTCTTGTCCTCATCAATCACATATAAATTTCCAACTGTTCTTTTCTTGGTTGCAACAGTATTACCTTCTTTACTCTTTACTTGGCAACTTGTTTTTGTAAATATCACTTTATGGTCTTCATTACATAGTTGGCTGACAGATACTAGATTATATTTGAGTCCTTCAACGTGCAGAACATCTTTCAGCTTTCCTTTTCCAATATTTACTAACCCATGACTACTGATGTTAAGTGAATCATTATTGCCAAACTTGACACTGCCTTATTTTGACTTGTTTAGCTTTGATAATTTACTCATATTTTAGTCATGTGTGAAGTGCATTTACTATCAAGGATCTACTACTTATCCTTATAGTCAGCCTTTAGTGCAATTTCAGCTATATTGGCTATCTCCCTTTTTGCTTTATATTCTTTCCTTTGAACTGACTTGAAGATAACTTTCTCTTTTTTCTTAACTTTAACCGTACCAATTGTTTTTACTATGCCATTGAGTGCCTTCTCTTGCTTAGGGAGAAGTGTCATGCATCTCTTGGCATTATAGCCATCCTACTCGCACCTTTCACACTGCTCCAAGTCTACCAATACAGCAAAGTTGTTCTTTGAAACCACTGGTTTGGGCTTCCACCAACACTTCTTGTCAGTATGTCTTGCTTTTTACAGTATGTACAAGAACTCATGACAGGTGTTCTCCTCTGAATTCTGTACTGTCTCCCCTTATATGTAGCATCGGATCTTCTCAAGTTAGAGACGTATCTTGGCCTTCTCCACCAGCAGTTACTTGCCTTATGACCCTAAACTCCACAATAAAGATAGTGACCTTGAAATTGCCTCTTCTTGGGTCTAATCACAACTTGTTTTCTTTTGTTCATTACTTATTGTGTAGGTAACGTAGTTGGCTTCTTTGCTGATGTAACTTTCATTGCAGTCACCTTCTTCTCCTGAGTCACAACCTTCTCTTTCAACTTTTGTGGCACATTCTTATTATCATTAGGCAATGTAGCCTCAGATTGTTGCACTTTCTTTTTATTCTTCTTTTCTCTTGCAGAACTTGTTTCTCCTATCATTTTAAGCTTTACACGTTCTTTTCACTCCTTTTGAGTTGTTATTGAGGTCTCAATAACGTTTTCTCCATTCCTTCAATTTTTGAAGTCTTTGAGCCAAGCTCTATTGTAAGGTATTTATATATTTTGATATGTTCTTCAAATCTTCTCTTCAAGTCAATATGTTCAGCCCTTATTTCATCCTTTTGACTTTTAGCTTCCTCAGACTTTGCTTTAACTTGTTTTATGTGAGCCTTCAACCTTTTTATGGTCATACCTCTTCTGATTATCTCTTTTGAAGTTGCTTCCAACTCAGCTTCAAGATTTGGTTCTTCTTCATTAACCTCTTTTTTTCTCTTCAGACATTGAACTACCTCCTTGATATGAATGTAAAACTAGCAGTTTTCTTGCTAGACTTTTTTGATATGAATGATGTTCTTCTCCATTTTGAATTCAACTTATCATCACCATCCTCATCTTTATCATCAAGTTTCACTTTGTATTAAGAAGCAAAGTGTCCAGTAGACCCACAATGATAACATCTTAAGGACAACTGTCCTTTTCCCTTCTTAGACCCCTTTTTTAATTTCCTTGTGAAGTAAGCCAATACTTTACCTTCACTTTCTTCCTCATCATTATCCTCACTGGATGATTCTTCCTCTTCTTTTATCTTCAAGTGCTTTATAGCTTTGAAAGCAACCTCCTTTGATACCTGTGTTATTGTAGAGTTTTTAGCTGACTTTATCATCATCTTATATGCAATGAGATTGCACTGGAGATCATGCAGAGACATAAAATTGAGATCTTTACTCTCCTCTATAGCTGCCACCTTTTAGGCAAACATCTCAAGCAGAATTCTCAAAATTTTCTTCACAATGGATGAGTCCTTCTTGTTCTTCTTATGACTTCTAAGATCGTTTACAACATTAATAACCCTGGTAAAGAACTGTTAGACTGTCTCATTTTTTTGCATTATGAGAGATTCATATCTCTCCTTGATACTTGAAGCTTGGCCTTCTTCATTCTGCCATCACCTTCATAGACTTTCTATAGTTTGTCCCATGTCTCCTTAGCAGATTTGCAGTCCATAACTTTAGCATACTCAATATCTGTCAATGTTGAAATGATGATGTTTGAGGCCTTTCCATTTATCTCAAACTGCCTTAATTCCTATGGGTTAGATCTTTACCTTCTTCTGAGGCCACAAAACCCTTCTGTACGGCTTTCACCATGTTCATACCCATAGTTACAAATGATAGTTGGTTTCATTAAAGATTGGAACCATTTTGCTGCAAGTAGTGCTAGTATCAATATCCATTTCTCAGTATGCTGAATAAGTTAAAACTTCTGAAACCTTTAAAACTAGTACACCAAGTTGTTAAGCTTCAAACTAGTGAACCTATGCTCTAATACCAATTGAAGTTCTCGACTTCTCCCTAGGATCTACTAGTTTATGATACTGAGAGGGGGGGTGAATCAGTATCACCACAATTCGCAATTTGCAGGTAAGTAAACAACTTCAACCTCTTCTTAAAAGTGAACTCTTTCTAAGACTCGACTAAGGTAGATCTATTACTACCTACTAATCACAATAGTCCTCAAAGTCACCTTTCAAACACCTTGCCTAATAAGCAATTCAGATGTTCTTGTTTAGGTCTTCGTTAGGTTATGGGTTGGCTGATACTTTAGCTGTGTTCACAACTCAATTCAAAACATAGAATGTAAAGCAAATTAAGGACACATGAGATTTATGTGGTTCGTCAACGTGATGTACATCCACAGTGGTAGGGACTCTCCCTTACCAAGACAATCCACTATACTTAAGAATTTCAGTTACAATGGATGTCTTAATCCTCTGCTCCTTTCACTATTACAATTACTAAGCAAGTAAAATACAAAAAGTGTCACTTACTGTGTTTACCCTTATTCTAACTTGTCTTGCTCTGTTGAATTGAAAGGTTGCTTCACTACCGCTTAGAAGTTCACCACAATGCTCTCTAACTTCTCTTGAAGAAATCTAGAAATATATTGAGTTCTTTTTGATGCTTCGCCGATTTCCTTCTCTAGGTTGTCTCACACAACTCTTGTTTTCACCGTCTCACAGCTCGCCTTACATTTTTGGTTTGTCGTTCCACGTCTCATGGCCTACCTAACGTTTCTAGTTTGGCTTTTCCCGTCTCACATTGGTTTCTGGTTTTCACGCTTTGTTGGTTTCACGACTCATGTACGTTTCTAGTTTGCACGCCTTGCTAGTCATATGCCTCTCACACATTTCTAGTTTGCCCTTGTCTGTTTCACACCTCTGGGCAACTTGGTTTGCTCTCTTGGCGGTTTCCACTTTCATGGTTTCTCTTCTCTTCCCTTATGGATGGTGTGATGTCTTCTCTCTTATGTGAGTCACATGATTTTCTCTAGTCATCACACCTCTTTACCATGTGTTCTCCCTTGCCGTCCACCCCTTTTCGGTTGGTTGTGTTTGACTGCGTAGATTAGTTTAGACATTTACCTTATTTGGCCATGTAGGTTGGTTTGGACGTTCACCTTTGGCCATGTAGATTGGTTTAGACGTTCACCTTTGGTTGGCCGGTTGTCTCCCTTTGGCTGTCCTTTTGTGTTTTGCCATCTAGCTTTTGCTGTCCAACCTTTCCTCTCTTGTTTTCTTTTTTTGGCCGGTCACCCTTTGTGTTTTGCCATCCAGCACCTTCTGATTTGTGATTTTTCGTTCACCTTTGGTTGCTATCCAGCTGTGTCTTCCCTTGTTTTCTCTCTTTGGTCGGTCACCCTTTGTGTTTTGCCGTCCAACACCTTTTGATTTGTGATTTGCCGTTCACCTTTGGTTGCTGTCCAGCCGTGTCTTCTCCTTTGTAGGTGGTGGTTTGCCGTTTTGCTCCCTTGTGTTTTTCAAGTGGTTTGCTTTTGACATCTTTTTGTTTGGTCAGCTCCTTCCTCACATTTTCTTTCTTTGGTCCACTGGTTGTCTAGGTTTTTTGTCCGTTTTGCTCAATTGCTGACTTCACTTCATTTGTTGTCTTCTAATGGCTTTTATATACTCCTTCATGAAGCCCTAGTAGGGCTTACTTATAGCAAATTTACTATCTTGCCCTTCCACATGGCTTTTACATTCTTACCCCTCCATATGGCTTTTACCTTCTTGCTCTTCCATGTGGCTTTACTTTCTTGTACACTTAAATCTAGTTGACAACAATTATAACCCATACAAGACTGTGGGGCTAACAATAAGACTTTTTCAATGTTACCCTTATGCTGTATATAGAATTAGAGAAATAGTTGATGTTGAATATTAAAGTAAAGGCTAACATTAGTTAACTAAATGTATTGAAGATTCAAATGTTCTAAATGGCTATAATAATTGAGATATAACTCACATAAAGTTTCATCTTCAAGAAATGCAACTGATGACAAGTTACTATTTGATTATGCAAAAGTTTTATTATGGATGATGCTGATGGAGACCTTGCAGCCAATGTAAGTAAGCAAAAGTGGGTTGCTAGGTTTAAGGGAAGACAATTGCCATTGGTTGTTTAGGATATTTTATCCTATCTTGTGATATGGTAAGAGAGGAAACATGAACTTGTTTTTTGACTATTATTTTGGCAATGAAACAAATTTGTTAAATGTTTGGAACAAAATGTCTCATGAACATTATGTTGATTCATAGGTTTTCATTCCAATGTTGTATATGGAACATTGGTTTTCACATGTAATTGGTACAAGAGATGGTCAACTAGATATTTTTGACTTGTAATTTCTTTGCATAAAGTAAAATGTGCACTCTTGGAGTGATATGTGGTAACACTACTACTTATGAAAAATTTCACGGACTTGGACTTTTTACTAACGAATTGTGCATTACTAGTAATCTTACTAGATAAGAATGCTAGTTAGCCTTTTTTTAAGAGTTAGAATTTTGCCAATAGAAACTATAAAGGTGGCACACAACGAATACAAGTAATATGGAGAACTTGGTGTATACTTTATAACTTTAAGAGTGTAAATATAATCATTACTTGGTTGATCCTTACAAGTGAGCTCCTTAAGGCTATTTATAGTCATCCACCTTCCTATTGAATGACTGGGATTTATTTGATCCAATAGTCCCTATTGCTGTTCTAGAGGATTCTAAAATTCTATACTTTATAAGAAAGCACTTAAAATATCTATATAAGTTTGTAGAGTTTTCTACCTAATTTTAGACTTGTGAAGAGAACTCTAGAAAAATTCAGAATTGAACCTCTTTGTATGCTAAAAATAATGCAGAGTGTGACATTTTTCGTCACTCAATCTAGCAACAACCTCATTGCATTATTCTTATATGCCTCGATATTTTCTGTATTATTTCATAATGTAAGCTTATGCTCCTAACTTGGCTTGAATGAGTGCCTTTTCTTGGAATAATACAATATGCTAGTATCTTCTCAATGTCATGATTGGGTATAGTGGTAATGGTTAGAGGTTTTTTTTTTTTAACTTACCCTTACTTAGATCCTCCTTATTGGTATGATATGGCTTTAGTAAGTTCACATGGAACACTAGATACCTCTCTCGATATAAAGGAAAAGTCAATTAGTAGGCTAACTTGCTACTTCTCTTCTTTATTAGGAATGGACCCTTATAGCGCCTTATTAATCTCTTGTGCACCTTGGTAAATCTTTGGCTTTAATGGGGAAGGAGCTTCACCATCACTAAGTCTCCTTCCTTAAACTCTAAATGTTTCCTATTGGCATTGACCAATTTCTTCATCTGTTTGGCAGCCTTTGCCAAGTATGCTTATAACATGTTAGCCTTCTCATGCCAACCCTTGGCAAAATTAATGTAGCAAGACTAGGTTGTTTATAATCAATTGTTACTATGTGTAGAGTTGTTGGCTGTTATCCTGTGGCATTCTCAAATGGACCAGTATTAGTTGACTTGCTTTCCTGTAGATTGTATAAGAATTAGGTGATGTTAACTAACTTTATCCAACTTGCTAAATTGGTTTACATCTACCATGATGTTGGTGTATCTATCAAACTTTAGTAAACATGTGATGAAATCTATCAAAACATTGAAATGGGCAAGGGCTCTAGTAATCCTAATGGCTGGTGTTGTTCTAACTTGTCTTATTGGTATACAAGATAAGTCTTTAGAGCCCAATGTCATCTCACATTTAGGCCCAATAGTATACTTGCATTACAAGTGCCAACATGTGATTTGTACTTGGATGTCTTACCCATTTTGAGTCATGGAACTCTTTAATAATAACCTTCCTTAATCCTTGCCACTCTAGCACATAGACTCTATCACCTTCAATTGTGAGTACTCCATCCTTAAGGCAAAATTGGTTTGTCATCCCATTACTCACCAATTCCCTTAAACTCTTGGCTTGTGGATCATGCTTAAGTCCTTCCTTGATTTGCTTTACTAAAGGAAAATTTGGAGTTGTGATGGCTACCAATTTAGCTTTTCTACTAAATACATTGGCCACCAAATTAGCCTTGTTTGTCTTATATTCTATCACAAAATCAAATTATATCAAGAAAGCTTGCCATTTTATTAGCTTTGGCATTAACATCTTTTGGTTAAGGAAGTAGTTTGTGACATCATTGTCAGTCTTCACGACAATCTTGAACTTTAACAAGTAATGTCTCCACATTTAGAGGCAATACATTACTGTGATCATCTCCTTCTCTTGGATTATATATTGACACTTAGCATAATTCAACTTACGACTTTCATAAGCATTAGGATGACCTTCTTGCATTAAAACACTATTAAGTGCAAATCAAATGCATTAGTATGTACCTCATATGGCTTGGTATGGTTAAAAGGACCAACACTAGTTCCTTTGTTACTACTTGCTTGAGTGTCTCAAACGCTCTTCGGCACCTAGCATCCTAACTTCACATTATATTCTTTTTTAGCAAATCAATGAGTAGGGATGCAATGGAAGAATGACCCTTGATAAATCTTTTATAACAAATGATGAGTCTTAAAAAGGATTGTAACCAAATTACCTTTTTCAGTGGTTCCTAGTTATAGATGGCTTACACTTTGAACTTGTTTAATTACAATTTGTCTCTACTAACAATATGCCCTAAGAACATTACTTCTTCTTAAGCAAAGGCATATTTCTCTCTTTTTATGTACAATTCATTTTCCCTTAGTACTTGGAAAACTTATTGTAAATGCTCAACATGCTCCTTTAACATCTTGTTATAGACAATAATATCATCCAAGTATACAATGATAAATTTATCTAGGAAGGGTTTAAAGACTCAATTCATATAAGTACAAAATGTGGCAGAGGTGTTAGTAAGTCCAAAAGGCATTTCTAAAAATTTAAAGGAGCCATACCTTGTAATACAAATTGTCTTTGTTTCACCTCCCTTTGCAATTCTCACTTGATGATATCCTGATCTCAAATCTAGTTTAGTAAACCACCTTGCTTCATATAGTTGATCAAACAAGTTAGCTATCAATGGAATAAGTTACTTATTCTTTAGGGTTATTTTGTTGAATGCCCTATAGTCAATGCACAAACAAAGTAACCCATCATGCTTTCTTTGAAAAAGCATGGGCACCTCATGTAATGCCTTAGATGGTTAAATGTAGTCCATATTTAATAAGTCTTTAAGTTGCCTCCTTAATTCCTTTAACTTGGGAGGCACCATTTAGTAAGGCATTATAATTGGTGGTCTTACACTAAGGACTAACTTTATCTTTTGATCTACCTCACTTTTAGGTGGAAGCTTTTTAGGTAATTTAGGGGTATAACATCTTTAAACTCTTCAAACATGTGAAAGACTTCCTTAGATAAGCCATTCTATGATGAATCCTCCGTTTTATCCTTCATTGCCATAAAAAAGGAAGGCTATGCCTTCCTTACAATTTTCGAAAGTTGTATGGCTAAAAATTGCTTAGATTGAAGGCCTATTTCCCTTGCTAAAGGCATCACACATATATTGCCTTCCTTCAAGATACACATTGTTTTGGTAAAAGGAATAGGAATGACTTTAACATGATTCATAAACTCTATACCAAGCATAATTGGATAATCTTCCATTGGCACAATAAAAAAGTCTATCAGGCCACGTTACTCACCTATACTTACCTTTATATCACGAGTAATGCTAAAGATGGACCTTGGCTCCTAATTCATTGCCTTAAGTCATCCTCACTCCTTGTTGTACTTGATGCCTAACCGTTTTGCTTCCTTTTCTTGAAGGAAGTTGTTAAAAGTTTTGGTATCCATTAGTACTCTTATTGGTTGGCTACTTATCTTTGTTTCCACATATAAACATTCCTTTTTCTCGGTCTTGGGCACTTCGACCTTGGCTTTGATGGTATTGAGAATTTGTAAGGATCCAATCCTTGTCTCTTTGCATTGTTGCTGCTACTCCTCCCTTTCTTCGACTAAGGTAAAGAGCTTGGCTTTCTTTAGGCAATCTCTTGCCTTGTGTGGCCCTTCACAAAAATAGCATTTGAGAGATAGCCTATCATTACTTTGGTAATCCTTAGTGCTTTTCCCTTCCTTGGGCTTATTAAAATTTTGGAAATGTTCTTTACTTGAATGGTTATCTCTCTTACTTTTCCCCTCACCACCATTCTCCTTATGAGACTTAGGCTTCTTAGGTCTCTTAAACTTTATTAGTGACTTAACAATAGAAGTAGTGGTGGCAAGATCTCGGGCACTATGCTTTTAAATCTTTATCTTCACCCAATTTTATAGTTCATCCTTAAATTCAAAAAATGCCTCTTTGTTAGGATAATTGGAGATTTCCAATAGCACTTCAAAGAACTCCTTCATATACTCTTTTATGCTTCCTTTGTGTTGGAGGTGCCTCAACTTTGCTCTTGCCTCTTCCTTAGTATTCTCCGAATAGAATTGCCACTTAAGTTCTTTCTTGAATTCATCCTATGTACTAATGGTGCAAGTACCCCTTTTAATATCACTGTACCTTCTTCTTTACCATACCATTATGATATCTACAAGGTATAAGCTAGTATTAATTCTTGACATCTTCCACTGCACCAAGTACCTTAAAGTATTGCTCTAAACTTTATAGAAAGTTACCAAGCTCCTTTGTGTTCCTTGACTCATTATACATCTTAGGTTTTGGAACATCCACCTTTGAAAGAGCAACAACTACCATAGACAAGGCAATGTTTTCTCCTTAAGCAACTACTTTTTTTTCTTTGCAAAGAATTAGCTCATCCTTAGTCTCTCTTAACTCATCGGAGACTCTTTCAAGCTCTTCCTTTAACAAAACAACTTTATATTAGAGAGTCCTTTCTATGGTCTTCACTTGGTCCAAACATCTTGCTAGGGCTTGGTTTGAAGTACCTTGCATCTCTTCACAAAGCTCTTTGCTCTCTTTCTTAAGCTTATTGATACGTTAGTCTACTATTTTTAACTTTTCTTGCCCATCAGCTACAACAAGCTCCACCTTTGTGAGCCTTACATTAGTGTTTTCCAAGATATCCCTTGACTTTGATCTCTCTCTCTTTGGTTGCTTCTTACCTTTTTAGGCCACATGGGTAATCTCATTATATGGATTAAACATCTTTACTAGGTAAAGCACAACCTTATTCTAATACCACTTGTCATAGACTTGAATTTTTTACCAATGAATTGTGTGGCATTAAAAAACTTACTAGACAAGAATGCTAGTCAGCCTTCTCTTAAAAGCTAGAATGTTGCTAACATAAGTTAGATGACACATAATTAACATAAATAGTATGAAAAATTTGGAATATACTCTATAATTTCAAGAATGCAAATACAATTACTCCGTTGATGCTTACAAGTGAGGTCCCTAAAAATATTTATAGTCATCCACCTCCTGTTGGACAACTAGGATTTTTTTGATACAATAGTTCTTATTGTTGTTCTAGAGGATATTATACAATTCTCTATTTTGTAAAAAAATACTTAAAATATCTACAAATTTCTAGAATCTTTCACTTAATTTTGGACTTGTGAAGAAACTCTAAAGAAATCCAGAATTGAGTCTTTTTGTATACTGAAAATCATGCGAAGTGTGACAAAAAACATTGGAAGAAAATTTGTTAAACAACTTATATTATTTGGTTTATTACAATATGCATTAATTGTCATTTATGTGACGCACAGATTTTAGTAATGTCCCAGGCATTCTCATTTGTTTATAGAAGGGAGTTTTCTATCGAGGACTTTACTTGCAACAATGTTAATGTTTCACAGAATGATAATAGGTGAGTGTTCTATTTGGACAGTACTTTGAGAATATCAAAATTGATAATGAACCCTCAATTTGTAACTGTTATGTAACTGTTGATCCCAATCCAAATAATTGGTACTCTGGAATCCTTGATTTTAGCTGCTATGATTATGAGGTCTTTGTAATGAAGTTCGTGGGAGTTGTGGGACGGCATGACGATTGCACACTTCGACCTTAAGGTACGTAATCAAAACATTCTGTGAAAGGATTTTCATCAGTGCTGTAAAACCTGTCTAACAAAGTCGATGGTATCTATGTATTGTCGTGGCCAGGCTCACATAGCAGCGATTAGGAATATGTCAACTGGACTGGAAACCCTGAAAACCAAGCCAAGCAAAGAAACATTTAGGGCATTGCCTGGATTGAAGTAGTTTATTGTGATATTAGAAGCAGTTAACATCGCATACCCTGCTTGCTGTGGGCGTTATCTCATGTTCCCAATGTTGTAGTTAGTCCGTGGCTTTGAAAGTGCACACACGCTGTCTTGCGTTGCCCTTCCAGGGATTGGTTATTATAGAAAACATATGGGACTAATGTAGTTTTTTGTAGATTTAAATTTGCTAACCGTATTACTATTCATAGATTTTGTACATCACATGGGCAGATTTGTTAGGCTTCAGTAATGAAGCCTAGATTGTTCTGCTGTTGGTACGCCTAGATAGTGAACTTTGTGCCAACAGGACGTTTTAAAAGTTCCCAACAAGCTGGGTTCCATCTGCCTGTGTTGATTTGCTACGCTTGGCACTGGGGCCTCTGTAGACATAATGGGCTTCATGGGAAAAAACACACGGTTCAAACGTGCATGCGTGGTCATTTCTGAAGCGGAAGTGACATAAGTAATGAAAAACATAGATACGTATGGCATAATTTCTTAGTTTTTTTTTATTTTTATTTGGTAGATCTGACATCTTAGCCTTCTTGGTAACAGTAGGCCTTACCAACTACCTTTACACAGCAAAATAAAACACCCTTCCGTTTGGTCACGACATACGACTTCGCCGTGAGATTTCTACCCAGCTTCAAAATTGGGCATACCTCCGCTCCCCTCAAGTTAACAAGGAGTAAGCACAGTTCTCGCAAAATATCTCCTTCACAACGTTCACTGTCATTCCTCTGTTCACCGTATTACAGTAAGTACATGTGTCTTAACTAGCAAAAGCAGCATAAAAATTGAACTTTTAATATGAATTACATCGTGATGTCTACGGAAAATGTGGGACTCACTTGCGTACCCACCGCGGCCAACAGTAAAATTGCCAGCCGGGAATACGCCTGGTGTGGTTGGTGAGAACCCTGCGAGGTCCAGTTTCGCAGCCACATACTCTTTTAAGTTGTCCGCCCGGCCAACAGAAAAAAAAATAAAAAAAATGACAAGAGTTCTCTTGTGCCGACGAGTAAAACAAGGTCATCCATCCCATATGTGGGGCAACGATCAAAGCCAAATAATGTAGAGGACTTCATAGAAATTATTAATCCGGCACCACACATACAATAAAGTACATGATTTAGAAAAGAATCCTTTATAAGAAAATTAAACCCACTAAAATTTTCCTTTTGCCACCTTCATCTCGGCCAAAGATGTTATTAGTGATGAACCTGAAGAGATCAACCATCTGGGGGAGTTTCAAATTGTGGTACAACCTGATTTTTCAAACAATAGCCTGAAGGTCCTAATGGTGCCACCTTTTTGCTATCTTGGGTTGTTGCAACCCAGCTAATTAAGCTTTCCTCCTAAAACTAAAAGTTGGTCATGAAAATTGAATGACCAAAGAAAGAGCTGACCTAAGCTAATTTTTTCATAAACCTTTTGCATCAGCAATTTGTCAATCAATGTTAATCTATGTGTTTAAAATTTATTTTAAATTTAAATTTGAATTTTAAATTTGTTGTCTATATATTATCAAAATGGATCAATGAAAATATAGTCATTTTTACTTTAAACTCTCTCCTCGTGACTATCTTCCTTGTTATTTGGTCTAACTCCTTACAGCCTATGATTATTGATGCAACTGAAAATCAATAGACACATAGCCATCAATAGTTCCTGCAATTGAAACCAACACACAAAGTTTTTGCAATTGAAACCAACACTAGTATCCCTTGTACCTCTTTTCTTTCCTTTAACATTCCAACAAGTTCCTTCAATCCATTTTCTTCCTCTTGTACTACTGTTACCTTCCACTACAACAAAACAACAAACACTTAAACGGCAACCTATATTCTCTGTAGCAAATTAACAAACATCTAAACTACAACTCACCAACCTTTATTCTACATTATTCTAACATCTTCCAGACAATTTTCCAATAGTGGCATCAGAGCTTGAAGATCCTTGTGTCATTTGATTTTTGTAAGAAAAAGAGAGGTTAAACACCTTAAAGACTTAGTGATAAAGGGTTAGTACTAAAGAGCTTATGGCTTCATTTGGTTTTTCTCCACCTTTACCTACAAAGTTTATTGGTCATAACTACACTTAGTAGATTGTCATGATGAAGGCTTATTTAAGAGCCTTTGACCTTTAGGAAGTTATAGAAAAAGGGTTTGAACCTTCCCCTTTGCGAGTACTGTGGCTTAATTAAAGTATCATAATGAGCAAGTCTCTAAGCAATATAAGACTTTGATTGCATCCATCTAGTTGTCACATAGAATATCTTCAATAGGATAATGGCCTGTGACACAACAAAAAAAAGCATGAGATAGATTGAAAAAGGAGTATGGTGGCAGTTCTAAGACCAGAACCGTGTAACTCCTCAATCTCAAGAGTGAATATGACTTTTCGAGAATGAAGGACACAAAAATGGTGAAAGATTATAGTGACAAGTTGCTAAAATTGGTTAACCAAATCAAAAGGTTGGGAGAGGACTTTCTAGACAAAAACACAGTCCAAAAAGTCCTTGTAAGAATTTAAAGCGGTTTAAATCTAAAATCTCATCTTTGAAAGATTTCAAGGATCTTAAAGTCATTTTATTGGGTGAACTAATTAGTACACTTCAAGCTTATAAGCAAAGAAAACTCCTAAGGCAAGAGGACACAATTGAAGGGGCTTTTTAAGCTTCTTGTAAACAAAAAGGTCAAGCTAAAAAGAAAAATGGAGGCAAGCAAGTTGGCAAGGAGATTGAGATAGCCAAGGATTCTTGCAAATGATAGTACTCACCATTTGAGTATTGTAAAATAGCCAATCATTTGCCCAAATTTTGTTGGAGGAGCCTAGATATCATTTATAAGCATTGCAATAAAAAGGGGCATTATGAGAAAATTTGCAAAACAAAAACAAAATACCTTAATAAAAGTCTTAATAACCCAATTAAGAGGCTCAAGTTGTTGACGAGGAGCAATTGGTAAAAGACCACTTGTTTGTAGCAACATTAAGTGCTAGAAAGAGAGCTATAGGAGTTTGGCTAGTGGACAATGGTTGCACCAACCATATTTCTCCAATACTTGCAGTTTTCAAAACACTTGATTAGAATTTACTAATGTGCTACTGTGCAAACTTATATAGGTATTAAGTACATCACTAATGTGCTTTTTGTACCTAATATCAACCAGAATTTACTCAATGTTGGACAACTTCTAGAGAAGGGTTTTTCACTAGTCTTCACAGACAAAACTTGAATCATCTGTGATGATGCAGGCACTCACTTAGTTAGTGTGCCTATAAAAGGAAAAGGCTTCCATTTAGACATAAAGAAACTATCACACCTTGCCCTATTTGGCATGACAGATGATTCATCTTTATGGCATAGAAGGCTTGGTTATTTTCATCATACTACATGTTAAAAGTTACAGCAAAAGAAGCTAGTACATGATTTACCCAATATAACTCAAGTTGATCCAAGTCATGTATGCAAAACTTGCCAATTAGGGAAGCAAACTAGACTTCTTTTCCTCTCAACTAAGCTTTCTATAACCAAAGAGAAATTGGAACTCATCCACTTAAATCTTTATGGGCCTATGAGAACTAATTCTCTAAATAATAGTATATATTTATTGTTTTTATTAATGACTTTTTTAGGTACTATTGGATTTCTCAAATAGAAGTCAGAAGTGACTATTGTATTTCAAAACTTTAAGACATAGATTGAAAAAAAATTAGGTCATCTGATTAAAACCATTAGAACAGACAATGACTTTGAATTTGTCTTTGGTTCCTTCAAAACACTTTGTAGTAATGCTGGCAAACAGCAACAATTGATTGCCCCTTATTCACCCCCATCAAAATAGGGTTTGTACAGGGAAAAATAGAACTACAATAGAGATGGCTAGATGCTTATTGGTAGAAAAGGACTTACCTAAAATGTTTTGTAGTAAAACTGTAACTACTTCAGTCTATCTATTGAATAGATTTCTTACCGAGTTATTGCCAAACTTAACTCCCTTTGACACTTGGTTTAACAACAAGCCATCTTTGAGCCACCTCAAGGTATTTGGTTATATTTGCTATACATATGTGCTTGAAAACAAAAGAACTAAACTTGATTACAAAGCCTTCCCTATAATATTCATAGGTTACTCAATTACTTTTGTAAACTACATAATCTATGATGTGAATTCTGGTAAAATTTCCATTAGCAAGGTTCTTTAATTCCATGAAAGTGAAAAATGGAATTGGGATGTCTCTAAGGTTCAAACTGAAGAATATAAGCCATTCAATTACTGGCAAATTTAGGAGCAGGATTCTTATACCTTAAAAGGAGAGGATATTGATCATTTACTTGTAAAAGGAACCAAAAACATTACAGACATATATGAGAGATGCAACACTATAGTTCTTGAACCTACATCATATCAGGAAGCATCTAAAGTAGCAAAATGGAGAAAAGCAATACAAAAAGAGATAGATTCCATTTGTAAAAATAACACTTGGTAGCTGGTTTCAAAACTGAAGGACAAGAAGTTAATAGCTAGAAAAATGGATCTATAGAATTAAGTTAAATGCTGACAACTCAATTAACAAATTAAAAGCCAGGTTGATGGCAAAAGGCTTCACACAGCAATCTAGTATAGATTACACTGAAACTATGCACCTGTTACTAGGTTAGACACTATTAAACTCTTGCTTATAGTAACAACAACCAAAGGATAGTTTGTGCATCAACTAGATATTAAATCTACTTTTTTGAATGGTGTAATTCAGAAGGAAATCTATGTTGATCAGCCTAAAGGATTTGTCAAAAGGGGAGAAGAAAGTAAGGTGTATTTGATGAAAAAGGCACTTTATGGTCTCAAGTAGGCACCAAAAGCTTGGTATATAAGAATCTATGAGTATTTGCGAAGGCTAGGCTTTAACAAAAGCTGCAATGATACAACTCTCTATGTCAAAAAAGAAGTATCTCATCTTTTGTATTTGTCTATCCATGTTGATAACCTTATGTTCATTAGAAACAATCTTAAGGTTATACATCAATTTAAAAAAAATAATGCAAAATTAGTTTGATATGATTGGTTTAGGCAAGATGCATTACTTTCTTGGCTTACAAGTTTATCAATTCCAAAAAGGAATCTTTATAAACCAAGTAAGGTATGCAACCTTAATGCTTAAAAAATTTCATATGATAAATTACAAAAGCACAACAACACCCATCACCCTAGGAGATAAGTTCTAAAAGAAATATGGCAACTGCAAAATAGATGAAAATAATTACAGAAGCATTATAGGTTGTCTGTTATACTTATTAGCCATAAGGCCTGATATTATGTATGTTGTGAGTCTTTTGTTTAGATTTATGCATGTACCCAAAAAAAAAAAAAACACATCTTAAAGCAAACCAAATGAGTATTAATATCCATCAAAGGCAACCTTAAACTAAGAATTATGTTTAAAGGCAATATAAAAATGAAACTTACTGGTTTCTCGGATAGTGATTGGGGAGGGTCACTTAATAACATGAAAAGCACTTTTAGATATGTGTTTTCTTTAGGATTTAGAGTGTTTAATTGGTGTTCAAAGAAACAATCAACTGTAGCACAATCCACAACTGAGGCTGAATACATTACAGTAGCCTCAATAATGAATCAAACTTTATGGATCAGGAAGGTGCTTACAGATTTAAAGCTTGAATAAATAAAAGCAACCTCAATTTTTTTGTGATAATCAGTCTACCATTGTTATATTAAAGAATCTAGTACTACACAAGAGGACTAAACATTTTAAAATCAAGCTTCACTTTATTAAAGAAGCTCAAGAGCATGGTGATGTAAACCTGATCTATTACATCTCCAAAGATCAAATGGCAAACATTTTAAAAAAGATTACATAAACCAAGGTTTGAGGAGTTAAGAAGGAGTTTAGGCATGCAAAATTATGGCACCAAGGAGCAATGAAGGTCTTAATCGTGCCACCATTTCACTATCTTGGGTGGTTGTTACCTAGCTAATTAAGTTTTATTCCTAAAATTAAAAGTTAGTTATAGTAGTTGGATGGTCAAAGGAGGAGTTGACCTAAGCTAATTTTTTCATAAACTTTTTGCATTAACAACTTGTCAATCAATGTTAATCTATGTGTTTGAAATTTGTATTCAAATTTAAATTTGAATTTGAATTTCAAATTTGTTATCTATATATTATGAAAATGGATTAATGAAAATGTAGAGTTGTTACCTCTCTCTTATCATTTTTACTTCAAGCTCTCTTCTTATGATTATCTTTTTTGTTATTTAGTTTAGCTCTTTATAGCTTACGATTATTAATGCAACTGAAAATAATAGACATAAAGCCATCAATAGTTCTTGTAATTGAAACCAACACATAAAGTTTCTATAATTGAAACCAAAATTGGTATCCCTTATACCTCTTCTCCTTGCTGTAACATTCCAACAAGTTCCTCTAATCTATTTTCTTCCTCTTATGCTACTGTTACCTTTATTGTAACAAAACAACAAACATTTAAACTGGAATATTTATTCTTTACGACAAATTAACAAACATTTAAACTACAACTCACTAACCTTTATTCCATATTATTTCAGCATCTCCCAAACAATTTTCCAACATAGCCAAGTTCTACCAAATCATAATATTATTTATATTAAAATTCAAGATATTATGATTTTTTTATTGGTTAAGCAAGAGAATCAACATTAAATATAAATAAATTTTTATTAAGTAGTAGCTTAGATATTCACGTAGCTGAAATACTTAAAAAATACATTGATACTCTCATTTATCAATATTTCAAATATTATACACATTCTTCTTGTGCACATAATGAAACTACAACTACATAATTTTGCTTTTAGTAACTTAAGAAAAACTTTTTGGCTCCAATGACCAGGGACCTTTGTGACTAGAAGCTTATGTTCACAATTCAATTAGCACAAGTCTATAACTATAAATGGACTAATACATTGTATTATGTGTAAAACTAGCCAAAAGGCACTATATTTCCTTGTTAAAAGATTTTGCAAGTACATCAGGAACATTGTCCACTTTAGCACTTACTAGTAGTCTTGCTTGCATTTGGCATTAATTGGTCAACAAGTAATAATAACCAGATGTTAATAACAAATCTTACTATTTTTATACTCCAATATAAAGTTGGAATTTGAGCTCTAACCAATAACATACATGACATTCGTAAATTATGGACCAATTTCCTTTTTGTTTTTACCACCTAAGTTGCCATAATCATTATCAACTTTCAGTTATAAATTGCTACCACCCATGGATTAATTTACATTTGTATTGGCTACACATATAGTTTATATGTGGTAGTCATTATCTCAACCTAATTCCATAATTAATGCCAATTGCTTTCCTTTATAAAATGTGACCTACAAACCTAGCTATTTCATTCCACATAAATTAGAATATACCGTGACATTTTATCCAAATAGAAGTACTTGTTAATAACCTTCAATCAACATAAAATGCTTGTGTGGCTAGTTTCATTATAAATTATAAGTTACTACAAATATAGGTCACAAATTCTAATTGATCTAATGAAATAGTTTGTGAGCATAACTTTTTCCAACTATATTGCATTGGTATTCCTAATTACACTGGGCTATAACTATTACCATGGAAACTAGTATGATTAAATAAACTTTAGGACCAATTGATTTAAGATTCATATTGCCTTGAACAAAATCTTGTTGGATCTAAGTGTTAGATCATATGCTATTAATTATATATTTTGATGTGCCAACATAATTATTTTGTGATCTTTGCCATATATGTTACAAGAATTTAAATTTATATATTTATAGCAATGAATTATTTAAGTCACAATATATTTTTGATAGTTGCATATGGCTAGTAATTTTTGAAAATTCATTCTTTATATCGTACGTGAATATCTTAATTCTCTTTAAAAATTAGTTTATGAATTGTTAAGTGAATATCTTAATAATTGGTTTATGAATTGTTAGAATTAATTTTGTGTCGTTGACCTTTAATTAAAATGATGCACTTTTATGGAATTAATTTTGAATAAATTGTAAGAAAAAGGTCAGTATTTCTTGGAAATTATTTTTTCATTAAAGAAGATGGCTATTTTGGGATAAAAGTAAAGGATAACAACAACAAACAAATTGTAGATATGAAAAATATTCCAATGAATAATGCCTTTAATGGATCAACGAACATTTTTTTTTCAAATGGCTCCTTATGGACTTATATAAATTCTCTACAACAGAAGAGAAAAAAAGCGAAACAAGACACATCAAGGAGCTTAGATTGAGTTATTATAACAAAAGTGTATCTGTTAAGAGCGAGAAAAATTCTTTAAAAAGGGTATGAGATTTTGAAAGTGTAAAATTAAGAGATCAAGAGTTTAAAAAAATATAATTGTGTGAGTGTGTTGTAAGAAGGTTATAGACCTAAATACGACTGTGATTGTACTTGGTTTCCTTTTTTCTGAGGAATTTGATAGTAGATTTGAAACTCCCAAGATGATGATCTTGAGGAGAGGATGTAGGAACAGGAGTTCCGAATCTCTATAAATTAATGTGTTCTACTCCTTTTAAATTTAATTTTCTTTTACAAGTTCACACATTCAATAATTCTTTTATTATAGCATATATTCTTTTTTTTATGTAAATCATTTGTTGATTTAAATTTACTTAATTTATACTCTTATGTTAATCAATATTTGCATCATTTAAATCGCATTAATTTATTTACATGTTATATTATTATTATTTTTGGTTGATATTACTAGTTTGATTTTTTTTTGTTTTTACATTATATTCTTGCGTCCTTTGTTTACCTAATTCACCCCTCCTTTTAGGTATTTTTGGGATCAATACTAGGGGTCTTAAATAATTATAAACATCAATCCATCTATTTGTAAGGTAACACCTCTACATATATATAATTTTTTATTATTTTATAAGGGAGTAAAGAAGAGTAAAGATTTGGTCACAAATTACTGGCTTTTTTTTTTTTGGTTAAGAAAAGGATCTACCTATTGATTTTTTAAACCTTACATCGACCAAACTAAATTTCCTTACCTAATGATTGTACTTCTATCTACCAAACCTATAAACCAGACCTTTTTTCTTTACTAACAACATAAATAACCTCAAAAATCTCTTAACTAGTGGCATTTCACTTAGCCATATGTAATTCCAAAATTTTACTTTTCTACCATTCCTTACTAAATAGTTGTAATTGGACTTAATCATTTCCATATTTTTATACACCTTTTGCCATAATAAGCATATTCCTCTCTATATTAGTGACATTTACAAACACCTTAATTACCACTCTTATGACTATAATTGGTGTTCTCCATCTTATACTTCAAGTATTTTGACCTACTATGCACCATTTACATTCGCCACCATCCATAACCACTTTGATAATAGGCCTATACTGGATTTTTTTTAATGCTAATTCCTCTTTTTAGAAAAAGGATTTTTTAATCTTTTCAATCTATTCCATTATATTCTTTGGTATTTTGAATAGAGATATAAAATATATTGACAAAGATCTCAAACAAGAATTTAGTTATACTAGTCACCTACACTTTAACAAAAATCATGCTTTCCATTTTACTAATCCACTTTTTATCTTCCTATAACTAGATTCCATAGGCCTTTTGCCCACGGGTTCATGCCTTGTGGTAACCCTATATATTTCAATGATAACAATTGGACCTTGCGACTCTAAAAGCTTGCTTCCTTTGCATCTTTATTTCACATGCCTTGATCTTATACAAAATTGTCTTTGCTAGTTTAGTTTTTAACCCCACATAATATTGGAAGCATTGAAATATCCTTTTGCAATTTTATACTAAGTTATTATCCACTTTGCTGAAAATTATGATATCATCAACAAACTATAGATATGTTACCTTAATGTCATTCTTAAGAGGGATGGCTTTAGTGAAACTCAACTCTATAGTCTTTCTGAAAATTGAGTTAAGACCCTTATCTATTAGAGTAAATAGGAAAGGTGACAATAGATCCTTTGCCTTAATCCTTTTGCTATCTTAAGTTATTATGTTGGGTTAAGAACAGGCAATATAAGAGTAAAGATGCACTATCATATCCATAACTTTTATTGGTTTCTAAAACCTATGTGTCTCATCACATCAGCAAGAAATGTGCATTTGATGGAATCATAGGCCTTTTCAAATTTAATTTTAATGGTAATTACCCTACATTTCTTCATTATATGTTACATTTCTCCACAAATATTGCTTAAAACTCTCCCACTATCTCGCTGATTACCAAGCTATCTTTAAGACAACTTTAGTCAGAATCTTATAAATAGGCTAATGAAATTTGTTGAAACTAATTGACTTTTATAGCACTATTAACATTTAGAATTAAAACTATAAAGGTGGACATGAAAACTTTTCATGGTTTGTTGTTGTAGAAGTCATTGAGCAACTTATTAGGATTATAGAGTAACTAAATGATTTCCTTTTAGGTTTATGGTCCGGTTTACAATTATTAACAATCGGTTTGGCCAACGTTTCAGAGTTTTGGGCAAATGAGTTCGTGTGCTTTTTGGATTGGTTTTTCCTTGGGACAGCATTGATGCTGCTTCTTGAAGAGCTGTCAGCTCAAACACTAGATCCAATGCAGTCGGCTTCAATGTTTTGACTATAGGTTTTGATTTCATCACCAAAACCACTCAAAAAACCAGAGAAGAAAAAGGATTCATTTAGAGTTGGATTTTTAATCAAGACGAGGGAGTGAAGCTCCACGAATTGTTCCTAACAATCACGTATTGAGCCCGTCTGATTTAACCGATGAATTCCTCAATAATATCAGGAAAATATCGATTTCCAAATCTGAGGCACAAATCGATTTATAAAAGGGACCATGAAAATGAGTCTTATTTGCAACCCATCCTTGAAACTATAAGTAGGCATTTCCTTCGAGAGACATTTTGGAACCAACGGTGAGGATTGTCTCTATTAAAGAACATGAGTTTTGCTTGTGGTGCCTTTGCCATCAGCACTAAATCCTGTGCTGTGGAACTCATTCCTTTGCGATTATTTTTGTCACAAACTTCGAGTGCTGAACCTATAGCGATGGCTGGATGCCTCGAGTTGTTTTAAACGACAATTCAGTCACAACACCTTTGTCTTTGGATTGCAGAGAATCGCGGGAAAAGAGAAGCTCCATGTTCCATTTCAATGAAGTTTGAGCTTCCGAACAAAAGTCATCACAAAATTGAATTTGTGTTGCAATGGAATCCAAGGTTGAAGCTCTTCAACTACAGACTGGAGTTGATTAAAGCTGTCAGACTTGATCCTGAAACGGGTATATTTTCGGCCAAGATAGTCGCGTTTGGAACTTGGCAGAAGGAGATGAGAATTAGAAATGGACTGAAGTGATCGAGAGGAGAAAGAGCAAGAAGAGAAGGATCGACAACTCAGATACCAGGTATTAGGAACATTAGTATTTTAAGAAGTAACTAAGAAATTTTACGGTTAAAGCAAGAGAAAAGAAAAAGGAGCTTGCAACTGAACAATCTAATCTAATTCCAATGCCTTTCTCTCATACTACTAGGATTATCTTAATCAACTGCCTCAAACAAAAAACTAAATTCAAATAAGATAAAGATAACAGATAGGATGATGACAAAAATACAAATTGAATAAAATTCAAATAAGAGCTTGGTATCAACTGTTCACTAAACTAAAATAGGAGAGTTGGAAGGAGACATTCATTTCCCGCTATCATTGGCTGTTCCCCCGCAAGAATGATTAAGAGGTTGAATTAGATCCCGAGGCCGTTTTTGGGTTGATTAGCAGCTACTGAAAATTTGACACCATCCGTAATCAATTAGAGCCACGTTTTGATCTATGGCGTTTCCCAAGAAGTTTTAGCATGTTGTCAGTGACATCGGGTGGGGAGTTGTGCTCATCTTCAATGTTGCTTGAGGTATGAGTCAACCAGGCCAGTGCCTCAATTGCAGCATCCCTCTCTGCTAGCTGTTTGTTTTTCTTTGGTTTCCCTACAAACTGCATTCCCTTGAATTCAACCAGCCCTCTGAACTCATTTGTCTTAAGGTGCTTCGCTTTGTATTTTGGAGGGGAGTGCCCGGCTCTCATCAAAAGTGTTTGCAGCAAGCTCTTTGGATTTGTTCCAGCTTTATCAAATCTGTTGTTATCACTATCGGTAAGATTCCTAGGCTTCTTGCTCTCACGTCCAAATACAAATCTGCCTTCACATTGGTCTCCAGACACCAGCTCCTGAACGGCAAGCATGAGGTATTTTCCTTCCTTGTAAATGTCAAAGCTGGGGTCTCGAAGCTGCATAATTGCAAGGCCAGTACCGTTCAACAAAATTAGCAAAGTAAAATTTTTAAGAAAGAAAAGTTGGACAAGCAGTTATATTTTCAAGACAACTCAACTGAAAAAGGTGAAAGTTCTATCCTTCTATATAATAATGAGGTTCTAGAACAGTCAACTAGAGTTGGAGGACACATAAAGAGCAGCAAAACAACATACCAAAAGAAACAAAGATGAAATATTCTCAAAACGGTTCAAGGCATAATAGTTCGAGTAATGGATGGAATTTCAAACTCTGCCCGTTACCAAACATGGGAAATCATTAAAGCATTAACACACACATATCGTGTCAGTCAAATTTTGAAAGAACGCTAAGCGGCTGAATAATTCAGGAAGTGCAGAAATTATAGGTGCTAAAGTAAGGAAGATTGTATTTGCTAGTTGCCATGGGATAAGCCTAAACCAAGCCCTAAACCTTAGGTGATTTTTATAATTGAATGTTAAAGCTTTTTCAGTTTTCAAATCAGTTTTAAACTTCTAATTTTTATTACATATGAGTCCTTTTTTAAATAGCTATTAGTAAAAGTGTTAGATGCATAGTTTTACTTAACTGCAATTGTATAAAAAATGCCCAAAATATCTCCTAAAAATACATTCAAATAGGTATTTCATTAAATTTCCTTTTTGACTTTTCATATAAAAGATAAAATTCCTAATTTTTTTCCATTTTTCTCCAATTTATAGAAAAAGAATTTAGGATTTTTGCCTTCTAATTATAAGAGAAATGAAGGAAATTTTGCAAAATTACACACTTGAAGGTAATTCTATATTTTAGGTGTCTTTTGGGAGGATATCCATCAAGTCAAACTATATATCTAATATATTGACTAATTTTTATCCAAAAAAAGAGTCGTACAGAATGAAAATTAAAGGTTCAGTATTAGTTTGAAAACTCAAAAAATTTAGGACCAATTGTAAAAATTCCCAAAGATTTAGGACTTTTTGAGGACTTATCTCATGATGCTATACTTCTCCCCTACAAGACTTTTGAACATCACTTGACACAACAATCCCCATTCCTTCAAATAAGAAATTCTAGCAATATAAATGTTTTCACTTCTTTTGTTCATTCTTGTAGTGAAACAAGCAGGTACCAGAAGACATGCAGAGGAATAGAAGATACGTAAAAACAGTATGCAAGAAAAAACGAATTTTGGCTGTGTGTTTCCAATTCAGCTAAATTTCTTTATTAACACATGCTTTCCTTTCATCCCAAAGAATAACAAACTGACACAAATTGGAGAAATTATTTCAGGTTGGTCAAGCTAGATGGCTGCATTACAAAATAATCAAAGGTTTCAGAATCAACAGGGTATTTACATGGGTCAAAGTATGAAGCAACATGCAAAGTATGACAGGGAATGTGAGATGCAGTCCAATCAATTATTCTACGTAACTCAAGATGCAAAGAAAGAAGAATTAGTGTACAGCCAGATTCCAGAAAGAATTAGACAAAATTAAACTTCTTCAAGAGGCAAGTAACTTCCTTTTAACTCACCTTCTTTTCAATAAGTTTATCAAGTTCTTCCTTAAGCTTCAAATAGCACTCTGACAAACTAGGATCCATAAAGAAATCTATGTACCCTTCCAACATTTTCAGATGCCCAGCCTAAGAACAGAGGAATTAATCATGGTTTAAAGTCCTGTCAACTACAATAAACAATCAACCTTATCAAAAATGTCTTTCAGTAAATTAACCTGTGGCCCACAACTAAGAGCACCCCCAAAAAGCATCAGTATGGAATCAGATACACCGGTGGAATCGCGAATAAACACTGTATTGACCTTCACTTTTTCCCCAAAGACCAGCCATGGGTAAGGAATTGTTGGATAGCGGGCATTCACAGAATTCTGCAGCACAGCCATCATACAATATTAGGGATAACCTTGAATAACAATAATAACAAAGTTGTAATTACTAAACAAAATAAATTGCCCTTTTTTTTTTGACAAGGAAAATAAATCATAACTGTTATGATGTTTTTGAAGTGGGTAACAACACTTGTAGTGTGTAATAGACCCACATGTATAAATGTAAGATAAGGCTGCTGTATTCTACTAGTCTGCAATTCTCCCAGATGTGTAAATAACCAATAAACTTGGCCCTGGCAAGGATCTTAGATTTTGTCTTGCATTTTGTTGAATTGCCCTGTTACATCTGACCATGAATTTAGAACTCACTAAGATAACAAATGTAGCATGACAATAAGATTCCTAAATTTCTTAGGATGAACAAGGATTCAATGTCTAAATTGGTGATACAACATAAATCAAAATAAAGAATGTAGAAACAAAGAAAACAATCAGAAGGTTTTTGGCAACTTACTAGGATTATAGGGTAACTAAATGTCGAGATGGGAAAATATGGCACAGAAGAACTATGGAAAATTAACAGAAAAAGTAAAGAGCATCAAGGAGAGAGAGTATGAAAGAAAGATGGTTGAACAAGGGTTCCTATGCTAACTGAGAAGATAAACCAATGATCTTGGATTTGCAGAAATAGGCAAAACAGAAGATCCTTTACCTAAATGGGTCAAAAGCTCATGTTAAATATGAAAGCATGGCCAGGGTGCAATTCATGCACATCTTGGTTTAGTCAGAAAAATGCAAATTTTCAATGTTATGGGTCATGGAATCCTTCAAACAAAAAGCTTCAAGTTATTGGTTGAAGCTCAGCATTGCTCAAATCTCTACTATGCTCCCTCATGGCCAACCCTGGTAGGCCAAAGGTGTGGATGAACAAGGCCTACTTATACCTTGGACTGAAGCTCAGTTAGGCTAAAAGATTTGGTTGGCATGGCTTGAACAAAGTCTCATAACATGCCAATGAACCATTTAACCAAAAAGTTTAAATCATTAGGTGAGGCCCGTGCAGTTTATATCTCTATCATTATTTAGAGCACTTATCAAATATCTACAAGAAACATAATTAGTACAAGAAAACGTTACCTCAACTAAAAATAAATAAATAAAGAAATAAAACAAGTAAAAATATATAATCTTCTGAAATACAAAAAATTCATCATCTGACAAACATGGCCCATTTATGAGAAAAATAAAGCATGATTTGCAAAGAACAGAATGCCTCTGGAAAATTAATACCTTCATGTTCAACAAAAGCATTTATTACTTTTGAGTGTGACACTTACAATGTATGGTAGAACTTGACCATCATCCATTGTCTTAAAAGTCATCGATGTTTCCCTGTGCTGCATATGACAAGGGAAGCGAAAATTTCAACTACTAAATTTTACTCAGAATATTAAAGAGTACACATTTAACCAGAGATACATTACCACAACAGATGAAATTCCAGGGTAAAGGCCAGAGCATATGATTCCACGAACCAATGACTGGTTATGACTTAGAATGTTGTTTGTCCCTGCATCCCCATCTATTAAGCCAGCATCTCTCAAAATAGAGCTAAACTGCTTCCTAAGAGAATGAATGGCTTGCAGAGTTTGTGCAGATAGGAAATTCCTCCAGCAGTACTCATACATTGATCCTTCTCTTTCAGCATCTTTCCATCCTTCATATGCGCGGACAAGAGCCATATGATCACTGTAGTCTTTTGCAGAAAATCTAGACTTTGCTGTTCCAGCTAACTGAATCAGAGAAAAAAAAAAACATCAATTAAGATGAATTGAACAGCATCATTGCTGCTGTACACCACTAATAACTTATAAGTAAAATCCACAAAAACAAGGTGTCCTAATGCACAAAATGCCCACATTGTGGGGTCAAGAGTCCACAACACCAAGAAATTTGAGCATACATGAGATGAATCTCAAGGTCAAAATTAATCAAAGTGACACTAAAAGCTATGAGATACATGCATATTGAACTAGTAATGAGTCACAGATAACTTGGCCTTCTAATGTATGCAGAACTACTTATTATTAGGTTCGTCATTGGATTAACTTAAATGGAAAGATACAATATGATGGTATGAGGAAGGCACCAATATTGCTTACTTCCTATATATTTGTCATTTTTTCTGCTATGAAACCATTATCATTGGAATAGAACCTTAAGAGAAGAGGAAGCAGTAGCAGATGAAGAGGTGAGTTGTGTGGGAGGTAAAATGAAAGGATTGCCTGCTGCATAGCTGCTAGTCATTAGCATTGAACATCGAAAATTCATTGCCACGCCAAAGAAAATACTTACATCTTTTTTGTCTTGAGGTAGAACGAAAGGATCCCTTGCACTTAGCCCAGATACTATTGTCAATATAGGATCATAGCAACAAAAGATGGCACCCATAATCAACATTTTCCCTAGCTTTGGATCTACAGGCAACATGGACAAATACTTTCCTGATTAAAAAAATTAAAGAATTAGTAAATCAGGAAATAGATAAGAAAAACACAATTAGAACATTAAATTGCATATTGGCTCCCTGCTTCAAGTATTGGTAAACTAACCAAGATCAGTCAGGTCCTCCTTGTCATCTAATGCCCCGATCATCTTCAGAAATTCAATAGCATTTTGGACCTGACAGCCATATAAATTTGTCAATTTAGGCTGGCAATTGATATGCGAGTGAGCAATTCATGGAACCTTGAAAGTTGATTTCTTTTGAAAAACACCCTAATTTCTTCAACCAAAATGGCAGAAACCATTGTTACCATCCAAATAGAAGACAGTTGCCTAAAACTGGAATGCTTCCAGTAACAAGCGCTTTCTATTTAATTTTGGCTAGAAAGAAAACAAAGGAAAAACAATATGTTACAAGAGCACTTTTCCAAGGTGTAGAACTGCAAAATTTTCTTACAAAGCAATTTCCAACCTTTATAAGATAACATTCTGATTAATTGGAAAATTCAACTATAGGTAAATGCACCATAAGCCATTTCCAGCAAAGAAGAACGTATCTCAAGCAATCACAGAATGTACTTTGAGACCCATAATACCATGAAGGATTGCAAATGCACAACGCCTACTACTCTGTGCCTGTAGAAGAAACTATGATAAGGAAGGCATTTCCAGGTAAAATGGAGTTATATACATAGGTCTGCTCCTTTCGACAATTTGACACAAATACACTATGAATGAAGTGATTTTAAGCAATTAAAGGATAGAACAACAGGATAGTATAACTTAGATAACAAGGGAATTTACTGCTAGAGGGTAACAAAAACATTAACAACATTCATGAAACCTTTGGACATCAAAAGCTTTTCCAAAGGCAACTGCTCTTGACGAGATTGTCAGAAATAAATTGTCTGTAGTGGAAACATATATTAGCATACCATACATGCAGTATGCCATCATGTTGTGAGTGATTGATGTTATATGCCTTTTTTTCTTCTTTCTCCTTCACTTGAAACATTTGTGCAAGTCTTAAAAGCCAAAAACATTTTGTGAGCAGCCACCAAGAAGACCACAAAAAGAGAGAAAGAAACCTTGTCTGCAATGAGAATCAGATACTTTGTATTGAAATGGTCATCTGAAACTGAAAGCTCAGTATCTCAAAGTTTACCAAGCTCCATAATATTCTCACAGGGTCCTCATTGGCTAGATTACTGGAAAAGTTGTTTTGTTTCCCAAGGATTCGTTTATCAAAAAGAGTGCCACCACAGGGCAGAAACCCTCAGAGATTACAGTGAATCCATCTGTGTTAACAAATGCTCCCTAGAGGCTTAATGGGAAAAAACCAAGGGAAAAGAGGATATCTGGTGATATTGAATCTCTTTGGAGTAAGACCAAAAAGGAGAGCTCAACCCTGGGTAATTAGAAGCAAGATGCCAACATTCACATACTCCCTACTAGTCACTTGCCTGCTACATAATTGCAAATCATTTGCATGGAAACTCAAGAGAAGAGGAAGCAGCAGCAAATAATATGAATGTTGAACTTGGTGGAGAGAGCTGACTTGGGTGGAAGGAGAAGGGCATTGACAACAGAGGTCCGATTCATAAAGTCCCATAGAATGTATTCATAAAGTTCAGCAAAACTATGTCTCAACATTTACAATAGGATGCACACCAAAAGGTGTGTGTGTGTGTGTGTGTGAGAGAGAGAGAGAGAGAGAAGACTTACAGCCAACGGTTCTGGTGGCTGAAGTGCAGCTGACAAGAATTCTCCAATACTTCCTACTTGCAAACTTTTTATTTGCAAGCAGAGAGAGTTCAGGGGAGTTCGCAAAAGTTCAGGAAGTTGATATTCAGAAAAAGCTCCATAAATGCACCTTGGATATAGATGGTAACATTCCCCTGGTTGCACACGGCCAGCTCTGCCCCTTCTCTGCAAACAAAGTATAATTGAAAAAGATCCACATAAGACATGAATATGAATAAAGAGAAAAAAAAAAAAAAAGAACTAGAAGGCAGAATTAACTGTTAGAGGCTTTATACAAGGTGTGTTAGATACAAGAACAAATTTGAAACTTAGAACCAGAAATGTCTGCAAAGATACAACCAATATACATTATTGTTTTGCCAGTAGAGTGAAAAGGTCAAATGGTACCAGCAACATACAAAAATGCATATTTATATGGAAAATTTCACTTACTATACTGTGTTTTGTAACAAGTCACGCCCTATATTTTGAAATGTAACAAAAAACATACTATAACTGATGACCCAAAAAAAAAAAGCTCTAACAATTAACAAAAAACCAAAAACTACATATAAAAAATTTATTCAGTTACCATTTCCACCAGCAATACTGTCATTAAAAAAATTAACAGAATAAATAATTCAACCCCAAAATTTAGCTCAAGAATGGTTTTATTTTTATTTTAATATGTTAAGGACAATTGAGCTTCTTTATAACATTTATAATAGTATTTCTGTAATTATTCAAACTTTTTAAAGGATACTTAACACAGAGTATGCTAATTGTTACAGAACTCAAAATGTTGATGTATGTTTTGTTGCATTTGAAAATGCAGGGTGCAAATTATCACCGGACCTAAAACAGAGTATTTTAAATCTAAATTTCCCTATTAACACATGTAAAAGCAATACTAAGTAGCCTCAAAAGTTTGAAAGTGTATAGGTATGGGTTCATACAAGTGTCTACACACACAAAAACACATATAGCAGAAGGCATAGGCACGCAGGTATAAGTACATATGTATAAGAGATGTTGGGGGAGATGGGAACTGGAAACTGATAAAAATTGTTCTGGTTAAGGTTGAAGCGCACAATTCAAATATTCAATGATAAGAGGAAAGGTAGGTAAAGCTAGGTATACAACAAAAGCCTAGTGAAGCTGACATATGGTATTATGAAACTTACTTGCCGGGCAGATGCTTGTGATATCCAAGAAGGTAGGAGACAAGGTGTATTATTCAAAGCATCATAAGTGGTTTCCTTTGCTTTTCCACAATCAACAACAAAAACTACATCATTGATTGTAATGCTTGCTTCAGCCATATTTGTAGCAAGAACTATCTTACGTACATTAGGACGAGGTTTCTCAAATATCAGTTTCTGCAGAAAGGCATGGCAGGAGAGTGAACAATATGGAATAGAGTTTAGCCCCAGAATGAAGTACACATGCTAAGCAATGGATCTGATCTGATTCATCCAGAATGGAAGATTAGTAAACTTCTGATCAAAAGCATGTAAGGAATAAATCTAGCATAAACTTTTACCACATCCCATTAACAAAAGGGAGAGAAAAAAAAAAGCATCCTAGTGCAGAAGGCTTCCACAATATGGGGTCTGAAGAAGGGTCAAATGTACCTAGCCTTACCATTATCATATCCCATTAGGATGAACGTAACTTGATAAAACACCCATCTCAATCAGAGACGAAAAATAAATAAACAAACAAAAGAAAAGCATAGATGAGAATGATATTCATTTATATACAAAAGCCACAATGCATAATAGATTGAAAAAAAAAAAGTACACCACTTTACAATAAATTGACTGAAACAACAGGCAATCCTACATATAAATTCAGAAGTTTCCTACTTCAAAAAAGTACTCCTGAACAAACAGTGGGCATGCATAGTCTGGCAAACAATGTATATTATTTGGCATTGATGCACAATCATAATTCCAACATTGATGGTAATTCTGATTGTTGGACATCCAAGGAGTCTAAAAGCTGCTTAAATAAATCTGACTCATGAAATCACTGAAATTTGCAGAACTAAGGGCCTATAAAGAAGATATCAAAGGTGCCTAAGAGCAGGACGAAGTAGTTGGATATTCAGATCAGTTTCACTCTAAAATCCTTCCAAGAAATTATGTTCTCCTGCTGCTTAAGCAATGGAATCTAGAAAGTTTAATCTTTTGGTTCTGTCTATCTGATAAGTGTTTCTGATGATTTTATTGTTTATATTTAGCCTTCCAAGCTGGAATGTCCATCCTGTCCTTTGGATTTCATCATGTTCTTACTTCAATCCTCCTTTGGCCTCTCATCTGCCAATCAACCCGATTTTCTTTCTTCTCACCTCTTATAGCCTTTCATCTGCTAATTTTTAAATTCCTCTAGCCATCTTTTCTTTCTTCCCTTCTCTTCCTCTGCATCTTCTATTTTCTTGTTCTTCCTGCATCAATCAGCCTTTGGACCTTTTTTTTCAATCCCATTTTCTCTAACTTTTGTCTTGCCCCAAAATGAATACTTGCAACTACAGAAAGCTTTAATTTTAACAATGGATGATCAATATTATAATTAGTAACAAAACAATCTTAAACGAGCCAGTCTGGTGCTTCAAATCACCTTAAGACATAATGTATCCCATTTTCCATAATTCTTAATCAATGATCTTCATGCAGAAACAAAATAGGAAAATTTAAGAAAAATGTCCAAAAGAAAAGGATCAATTCAGTTGCCTTCCATGTTGCATCTAAACAACTTGCTTTATTAATCATTCTTGAACAAGAAGATTCTTTTTTTAACCAAAGAAATGCAGATCAAATTGTAATATTGAGACTTATAAGGAAGATGTCAAATATATACAGCCTTACCTGCTCAGAGGTTGCCATTGAACCATGGCATGCTAGAAGCAGAATCCTGTTAGGATCTCCTAAAAGTGGATGAGCTTTAAGTTGATCCCTCAAAGAGCTAATATCTTCCCAGCCAGTCATGAATACCAAGACAGCACCAGGTCTCTCCTTCCGACATATATGGCACAGAACTGCCTCAATAAGATTAAACCCCATGCAATCAGGCATCCAGCATGCTAGAGATTCCCGTGTTCTAGAGTTATAATTCTCAAAACTAGATTTGTTAAGAGCATCCTGTACAGGAAGAAGAAGATCACTACAATCCAATGAAAGCTTCAGAATTACATGTTTTCAGACAGATACATTAAACAAATAAAGGGAATGATGCATGAAAATGGAAATCATTTACAAGAAAATGATACAACAAAATCTACCAGATCTTTTGTGCTATCAGCAAGGTCCACTATAGCAAAAGTGGTGTTGGGGTAAAACAGGAAATCAAACTATTCAAGGTCAAGGTAGAAGTAATTGAAGCCAATGGACAAATGAAGACTTTGAGAAACCATGTCCCAGAGTAGTGCTTAAGGCCACTCCTTTTGGTTGTCTGGAGTAGTATAAGTACAACATAATTCTCCGAAAATCAACAACTCATAATGTTGCCCACTTAGTGTATACCTCAACAAGAGCAGTAATCTTGTTCTTCTTTTTACGGGGAGCCAACTGCTTTTGTGTTTTCCACATCTTCTCTTGTCCATAATCATCAATTTGATTGAAAGAAGTCAATTTGTATCCAGTTATTTCCAGGACATCTTCTAAAAAATGTTCCCTCACAGGGTAAGCAAAGCCCTAGACAAGACAGAAATATATAATTAAACCTCACCTATAATGCAAAACAGGATAAAAAAGAAGCACATTTTAAAACTACTAAAAGCACAACATTTCATACCCCACCTTTGCAGAAAAAAGAGAGGGAGAGGGAGAGAGAGAATATATAAACTGAAAAAACATCCAACTTTTGGCTTACCGGAATATGAATTTTTGGTGCTTCTCCAAAATAATTGGAAAAGAGTTCTGCATTCAAGGTAGCACTCATTAGAATCAACCTCAGGTCTCGACGGCGTGGAAGCAAATCCTTGAGTATGATCAATAGGAAGTCTGTCATTAATAAAAGGTACAAGAAAGAGTTAGATAACAGATTCTAGTAAAGGTAAAGGTGATAAATCAGGAATTTAAGGAAATTTACCTTCATTCATTCCTCGCTCATGAATTTCATCAACAAAAACATGGGTTGTACCAATCAAATTGTGGTCACTAAGCAATCGTCTGAGCAAAATTCCACTTGTACAAAAGAGAAGATGGGTGTTTTTTCCTTTTAAACCCTCTAGTCTGACTTTATAACCAACCTAACAAAATATTTCTGCTGTGTTAGTATCAATAATGGATATGTTTTCCATCAAAGATGTTAGATTTATAAGATTAATGTGTATGCCTATATTTGTGCATTGAGCAAGATAATGTTTACCGTATCACCAAGAGGCTCCCCTCTTTCTGCTGCCACTCTATCAGCAACAGCCATCGCAGATATTCTTCTTGGCTGTGTGCAAATTATGCTGCAGAATGCTCCACGCCCTGATTCTATCTCTGACTCCAATATATATTGAGGAAGTTGAGTGGTTTTGCCACATCCAGTCTCCCCTGATATGACAGTTACCTACAAATATGACAAACACATAAAAACCAAAAGCACAAGATACCTGCCTACCACCAATAACAGTGAAGAATATCTGTTAATAACAGAGCAATCTGCATACTTGAGACAATTAATTGATATGCAAAACTACTATGTTCTCTTTCCCTATCTTTTCCATTTCTCTATGTCTAAGTTGCACATTTTCCTGCTCCTTTTCTCCTTCTCTATGGCCTAACCAAGGGATGACAGGCCTGTATCAAACAGAGATTTATATATATTTTTTCAAAAGGACTCCACGAGATCAATGATTTAGAGCATATGGAAAAGGTAATGATGCTAAACCAAAAGCACTTATTTACCATACAAAAAGAACTTTTTGCCTATCCAAATTTCCCCTAATCTACTCCCTCCAAGAAGTCCAGAAGCAATAAAAGAAATCAAGGACAAAGAGTTCTTTATGCAGGAGCTCTTTTTGTGTTTTGCCATTTGATTTTCTTTTAATTATTTCTTTAGTTATTAGTTTTAATAAGTGGCAATGCAAGCATGTGACTTTTTAATTAAGTGGATGGCTAAGATTACTTGTCATTGTATTCCTAGGATAAATAGAGTTTCAGGATCTATCTTTGTCAGAATATTATTTTTTCCTAATCAACATTTGAGAGGTTTCTTTTTAACCCTAACCCTTCAACTCAGTTCCAACTTCAATTTCCATAAATTCAGTCTTTATTCAGTGTCTCTACACCATTTCCTTTCTGTTAGCAAGGATGTCATTCAAAGCCCAAAATTCCTAATCAAAGGAGGCAGCAAACATCAAGTTACTTCCAATAACTCTAAACTTGCTGAGTGAAAGTACAGTGGCAAAGGAGGTAAGGCAATTTGACTTGCTGATTTGAAATGACTACCTTTATTAACAAAGATAATCCCTCCTCTTTGTAGATTATTAAAGGTCAAAAGTCCATTAAAAGTAGCTTCCTAAGCTAAACAAACAACATTAGGTGATGTTGATTTCCACTCCTACTCAAGGAAATTGGGACCCACCAATGTTATAGCTGCCATGGACTAAAACCTAACAATAAAATTGCTACCAAATCAATCCCTGCCATCCTCTGGATGTATACCCTTATCTGTGTAATCACTCCAATCAAAGCACTAAGGTATCAGTTTCCAATCTTGAGCATTGAGAATAGAACCAGCATTCAACAGCAGTGTCCAAGTTTTGACAAATGCTGTTCCATACCTTCATCCCATAAGGCTCTCATCTTGCCTTTCCCAACCATCCATAAAAAAGGAGGTCCTTATTCCCTTATTTCACAGCAATCTCCTCAATGATTGGTACATCAAAAGACTTAATGTTGATGGCCATTTCCTTGGAAGGCTTAGTCAAAAGATGAAAGATATTTAACGCTTGGTCCCATTCCATCCAAATGTTGCTCAGCACTTGCACCTTCAGCAAATGAAATTTCAAAGCCTCCTTGCAACTTTCCACAAAAACATTACAACCCCTCAAGCCTTTTCATAAAAGGGCTTCCGTAATACAACAACGAATTATGCGAAATAAGAGCACAACAACTTGATTCAGCTTGATATGCCTCCACATTCATTAATCAAATCATGAAAAAAGGTTGGCTAATTTGTATTCACAAGTGAAAATGTCCCATAAGAATCTACTCAAATTTTCATTGTCAACAAAATCAAAACTACATAATAACACTCCTAAATTCTCAATTGGATAAATGCCACATACATCAAAACTCAAACCAACAAAATGGGCCCTCAAGAGGTGAGGATCAAATAGAAATTTTTTCCAAAATAGAAGCATAAAAGGTTAACTAACTAACCAACAAATATTTAAAAAAAAAAAAAAGAGTTACCACCTGATTCCTTGCTATTGCTTGAAGCAGCTTCTCCTTCTCTTTGAATGCTGGTAGAGACTTTCGAAAGTCCAACATCTTCTTGCCTTCAGGGGATTCCTACATATTAGAGACAGTGCAATATTAGGAGTCAAAATTATATGTTTGTGTTTCCCATTCTAGGTGTGAAAATTACTCTCTATTTTGCAGAAGATTATCCACAAGTAGGAACTCAAAGTATGAAAGTGTACTGAGCCCAATTCCACATAAAGACACAAATAAGTACAGCATTGCAAAGTTTAGTTTCAACTTAAGGACCTCCATCCATTTACCAATGATAGAATTTACCCACCTCACCCAACCCTTAAAATCTTGTTAGGCATTTTAGACAAGATAGTATGAGGAGAAGAAGTCCTTAATAGAACTTTTGAATTGAGTCCATTGAGACTCCAAAAATTGATCAGGCACCCCATTGCAAAGGCACCTCTCTTTATGAGGTCCTACGATATAGAAAAAAAAAAGTAAGTGGTTTCAACCAACCTGCCAGGCTCTTTGCATATTACGAATTCGCAGACTCCTCCTCTGCAGAACCTTTTCCATTACAGATTCATCAAGGAAAGAATCTGGAGTTTCATCTAAAGCATTATTTTCAACCTCAACAATAGACTTCTTAGAATCATTTGCTTGGTCACAGACTCTTCCAGATTGTAGTTGCATTCTATCATGATATTCTTGAAGTAAACCTTCTACCCTCCTCTGCAGGCTTAGAGGTATAACAACCTGCAGACAACAAACCACAAAATCAGGATCCTATGGACCAAAAAGTTCCTCAACTAATGCACATTCACATATACCTACATTATTACCTCCCTTTGTGGCCGCTTGTCATCCAAATCAGGCCTGTAGTTAGGAAGAGGTATCTTGCTTGCAACCACCACTTTTCCATACATTTCACTAGCATAACAAGCAATAAAAGTTTATAAGGTGAATAATCAAAAAGATAAAAGCTAGAGAGAGAGAGAGAGAGATGTAATTTGGAAAACCAAACATTTGATTAAATAACCTGTAAAGACCCATCCTTTTGGCAAGGTTTGAAATTTGCTCATAATCCCTCCTATCTTTTCTGTCCCTAGACACAATCTCTTGGTCAGTTTCACTGCGCAAAAGCAAGCTGAGCTTCCATTTCCACTCATCAACATTGGCAACAGACGAAGATGCCTGACAATGTTTATTAAAAACAGATGACAATCATTCAGTTTCCAAATATTTTACCTTGATAGTTGATAAATACATAAAACTTTCTTTACATAAAGCAGAACACGAGCCAATCTAAAAGGCATATCAGTTCCATGAGATTGCATCCAAACTGATAACCGTTACAATTTCCTTCTCAGATTCACAACCATAGCAATTCGAAATTACAAACTGGCACACATAAAGACACATAATGCATACAGAATATGAAAATCTAGAGAGAGAGAGAGAGAGAGAGAGAGAGGGGATGAAAGACCTTATGGCTCTCGAAATCGACCTCATAGTCATCATCCGAGAATTGCTCGAGAGCATACCCACAAAAACCACGGGTTTTGGTAGAAGGAGGCAAGCGCTTCAAGGCATTAGGCGTGGAAGAAGTTGAGAGAGCTAAAATCAAACTGCACAGAGCAGCACTGCGGGTACTGTTTGACTTCCTCCTCGAGTAACCGGCGGAGGCTGAATTGGCCCAGCATCCCAAGATAAAACTTCCTCCTTTTCTCCAATTTTGCATCCTTTAAAAAAAAAAAAGACAATCATTACAGCCAAAACAAAAAACTAAATCAAAACGAACAAGCAGCAGCAGAAGCACATAAAGCAAGCATAATCATACAGGAGGCTCCACGGAAACCAAGAGTTGCCCCCGACCGACCGATCAAGAATCAGCTAAACCGAACGAACGCGATTTTCAAAATGTTGAACATTGGCTTTAAAAAAATATATATAAAAAAAGAAAGAAAAATCAGCAATTAGCAGGGAAGAAAAGTGAGGACTTATGTCGAACAGTGGGTGGGGGGAACTGGTAAACAATAAGGTTCCGGCTCCCGCCCAGTTTCGGAGAAGGGCTTTTAAAAGTTATAAAAAAAAAAAAAAAAGGCAGGCCGAGGGGAATTCCGGACGTGACGCGTTGGGAGTTAGAAACACAATTGATAGGCGGTACGCCTGACCGGTAGCGCCTTTGAGGAATGGTCGCCAAGAGAGGCAGCGGTGACGCGAGAGAGAGAGAGAGAGAGAGAGAGAGAGAGAAAACCAGAGATGGTATTGGCTTTAAATTATATATATAAAAAAAAAAAGATTATTGTTTGATCAGAAGAATTTAAGTCAAAAATAAAACTTTAGCCTCAAAATTATTAATTCACCTAAAAAATACTTTTCTTTAATAAAAAATATAAGTTGAAAAATTAATTGACAACGAAATTTTAAAAATAAAAAATAAAGATGAAATTAAAATAACAAGACAATAATCTTTTTCACACTAAAATGGTCTATCCATTGAGAGTTATGACATTTTCACATAATTTTCCACGTTAGGACAGCTCTTTTGAAAATATACAATCGGTAACTCTTAGTATGCAATAACCAATTGTCAAGCCATATCGATTTACTATTATGCCCTTGTTTATTTGCTGCACAAGTTTCTTAAAGTCTGTATCTCATGCCACCTATGTTGTTACCCTATCGAGCAAGTCAGTCTATGCGTATGTGAGGGTTTGCACCTCTTAACGGTTCAAGGCATTTGACACTTGATTATACTTCTTTAGCTTGTTGTGACAGGTTAGGCTCGAATCGTACTTTAGACGTATTAATCTGCATAATATTTTGTCAATCTTACAACAGAAGATGCTAAGTAAATCTTAGAGAATTTGAGCAGTGAAAGGCAAGTGAGCGAATTGGAAGAGTTTAAAAGAACGAAAGAGAGAGTACAAGAGTTTTACAAGTGAACTTGTATTAAGAAAGTATTCATACTATATAAATGAAATAAGTAACATATTTATACAACTCAAAAGAAAGTCTTAAAAAAAATATTTTTTGTATATACAAGGATAATTCTATATATGCATTGAATATAGTCCCTTCCAGAATTTTCTAGGTGATTGTCGCTCATTCTGCACACTTCTGGGATCTTTCATTAATAGCAAGTGAGCTGGGTAGCCCTTAGAGGTTTGGGTCTTGGCCCAAATTTACACCTCAAGGATACATGAATGGGCCGGATCAATATATCCTTGTAACATCCTCCCCCACTTAATTCTACGACATCCTCATCGCATTTTTAACCTTGAATTGCCAAATGTGATCGACAAATTGCCAAAACTAATTCTCTCGTTCCCAACTAGCCTCGTGGTCTGACAAATCTTTCCATTTCACTAAGTACTCAATGTAGTTGGGAACTCTCCTTCTCTAAATCACTCTATTAGTAAGGATGTGCTCCATTTCCTTGTTGAATTCGGTGACCATAGCCGTCGATGCGCACTTGGACTTGTTTTGGCTGGGATCCTCTTCATCTTCATGGAAAGGCTTTAGAAGACTTATATGGAAAATGTTATGGATCTTCAGTTTTGAAGGGAGTTGGACTTGATAGGCGGCCTTTCCCACACGCTTGATGATAGGAAACGGTCCTTCATACTTTCGTACCAAGCCCTTGTGTACTTTGTGTAGAGACTTGAATTGGTTGGGCAGCAGCTTCACCATTACCATGTCTCCCACTGCATAATCCTTTGGGCGTCATTTGGAGTCAGCCCATCATTTCATCTTCTTGGCCACTTTGTCAAGGTAAGCCCTTGTTATGTCCACTTCCTCGTGTCGTTCCTTTGCAAACTTGAAGGTAGATGGATTGTTACCAGTGTAGGGAGTGGTAATAGCACTTGGTGTTAGCGGTTGTTGTCCCATGACAATTTCATACGGGCTTTTGTTTGTGGCCTTACTTTTCTGAATGTTGCATAAGAATTGGGTAGAGTTGAGTAGCTTCGCCCAATCTCATTGATGAACACTAATATAGTGCCTCAAGTATTGTTCAAGCAAGGCATTGACTCGTTCGGTTTGCCCACCACTTTGAGGATGGAAGCTTGTCGAGAAATTCAACTCGGTTCCTAGCAACTTGAATAGCTCGCGTCAAAACTTGCCCATAAAGCGGGGGTCTTTGTTATTGATTATGCTCTTTGGCACACTCCATAGCTTTACTACATTCTTAAAGAACAAGTGAGCAGCTTTACCCACCTTGCAATTAGCAGGGGCTAGAATGAAAGGGTCATACTTGCTGAACCGATCAACCACAACTATAATGCTTTCACACCTTTGGGACTTTGGTAGAGCCACAATAAAGTCCATTGAGATACTTTCTCATAACTTCTCGGGAATGGGTAATGGCTCAAGTAGGCTGGCTAGTGGCTACTGCTTTATCTTGTTTTGTTGGCAAACTAAGCAGTTTTACACATAGGTCTCGACATCTGTATACATATGCAGCCAAAAGTAATGTTGTTGGACAAAAGCAAGGGTTCGTGCTATACTCGAGTGACCAACCCATAGGGAATCATGACATTCCTTGAGATCTCCTTCCACGAGTTTTCCCACTTTAACACGAAGATGTGATTCCTAACCATCGTTAGGACTCCATTGTTCACCCAAAATTGACGAGTCTTCCCCTCACTAGCCAATCTCAACAGATTGTTAACCAGTTTGTCTTGTCCAGTACCTTTCTTAATTCGTTCAAGGAGGTTGCTCTTAGGGGTACTAGTAGCAAGAGCCGCTGGTTTCCCCTTTTGACTCAATGCATCAATAATTACATTGGCTTGACTCGACTTATATTGCAATATGTAATCGAATTCAGCTAGGAAGTCTTGCCAATGAGCTTGCTTGGGGCTGATTTTCTTCTGATTTTTGAAATAGCTCGTAGCAACATTGTCGGTCATGATTATGAACTTACTTCTAAGGAGATAGTGTCTCCAAGTGCACAAGCAGTGGATGATGGCATTCATCTCTTTGTCTTGGATGGTATACCGTCTCTTCGTGTCGTTAGGCTTGCGACTTTCATAGATAATAGGATGCCTATCCTACATTAAGACTCCTCTAATGGCAAAGTCGAATGCATCGGTTCGTAGTCCTATAACACCATAATAGGTTCCTTGGAGATTGCTTGCTTCAATCTCTCGAAGGAAGCTTGACATTCCTCCATCTAAGGCCAAGTGTGGTTTTTCTTCAGTAGGTCGGTCAAGGGTGCAGCTACGACCGAGTATCCCTTGATGAACTAACGATAGTAGTTAACAAGTCCCAGGAAAGATTACAATTATGGGACTTTGGTTGGAGGCTCCCATTCTTGGATAGCTTGCACCTTCACTAGATCCATCAAAAGCCTACCATCCTTGATTCGATGTCCAAGGAAGTCCACCTTTTGCTTGGCAAACGAGCACTTCTCCTTCTTGACAAACAACTTGTTTTCTTTGAAAGCTTGGAAGACTTGCTTAAGGTGCTTAACGTGCTCCTCAAGTGTATTGTTGTACACCACAATGTCATTTAAATACACTACTACGAATTTGTCAAGGAAAGGATATAGTACCTTGTTTATGAGTGTGCAGAAGGTGGCTGGTGCGTTGGTGAGGCCAAAGGGCATGACCAAGAACTCGAACACTCTTTAACGTATTACACAGGTCGTCTTTGACTCGTCACCTTGTGTTATGCAAATATGGTAGTATCTTGATCACAAATACAGCTTCGTGAAGTATCTTACCTTCCCGAGTTGGTCGAAAAGATCAGCTATCAAGGGGATCGGATACTTGTTCTTGATAGTGACCTTGTTCAAGGCTTGGTAGTCAATAAACATGCCTAGTGATTCATCCTTCTTCTTCTGGAATATGACTAGGGCACCAAATGGGGCTTTCGATGGTCGAATGTAGCCCTACTTGATCAAATCATAGAGCTATTTCCTCAATTTAGTGAGTTCCGAAGGTGCCATGCGATAAGGACCCATGGCAGGGAGTTTGGCACTAGGTTCCAGCTCAATGTGGTGATCCACATCTCGCCTTGGTGAAAGCCTCTTTGGCAATTCAGAAGGCATCACGTCCTTGAACTTGTTAAGGATAGCTTGAATTGGTTGCGGCAGTGCGGGAGTTGGTGCTATAACATCATCCTCGTCGCTTAGCTTTCTTATGGTAGCAACATAGCCAAGACCCGACTTAAGACCCCGTTTGAATTGTAAGGCTAAGATCACCGATGGTTGAGATCTCTCCTTGTGCTTCAAGGGAATTATACGGATCTTATGGTTGTCGACAACCACAAGAGAACGTAAAGCAGGGACAAGAAAAGCCAAGGCTTCGCAAAAGAATGCAAGACCTAACACCACTTTAAAATCATCTATAGGAATTATGGTAAAGTCTAACTTACCAGTCCATTCGCCAATCTAAACAATAACTCTGTGTGCTACACCTTGGACAGCCTTGCTTCTGAATTTACCGCTTTAATAGTACCATTTCCCTTTTTTGGTTTAAGGCTTAGACGTTTGGCCTCTTGCAAGTCCATAAAGTTGTACATTGCCCCCGTATCCAGCATTGCACAAACTAATTTGCCCTCAATGGTAAGATCAGCGTACAATAGTCCCTTCTCCTTGGTGACTGTTGGTGAAAAATGCTTCGAGAGATTACCCAATTGTTGGATAGATCCCATATTTACTTTGGTTTCTTCATTGGCCTTTTCTGGGCCGAATACTACCATCATAGAATTCATTACTTTATGTTTAGGGCAGTCCTTCACCCAGTGCATTCTGTCACAAATGAACAAGGTCTAGGAGGATTAGTTGAGTTATGCTTACCCATAGACTTCTTCTCATGCTTGGGATGGTCATTTGAGGGTCTCTGTTGTCCACCCTCATTGCAACCAGAATCCTGCTTCTTATGCCCGGTCTTCTCTCCTCCACTTTTGCCAGAGGTTGGCTTCTTACCCTTGGAGTGAGATGAGTAGTTGATAAAGGTTTCGGCAGCAGTAATGGCAGCATTTAGGGTCTGCACATCACACCTATCCAACTCAACTCTCACCTAATCCTTTAAACCATCTTTGAAGTAGAAGAGAAGCTTCTTATCGGACATTTTAATTTTAAGCATAAGGGTAGTAAATTCTTTAATGTAGTTAGAAATATTACTTGTCTGACACAGGCGACGCAACTTGCCTCTAACTTCATTGTCTGCATTGTAAGGCATAAAATATCTATGCACTTCAGCTTTGAATTGTTCCCAAGTATCGATTACACATAAGCTTTCTCCTGTTCAGAATGCTTCCGTCTCCACTAGAGTTGGGCAACATCCCTTAGAAATATTGGGGCATTACCTATCCTAGCCAAATCGTTGACAACCCCCATGGCCTCGAAATACTGCTCAAGGCCAAACAGAAAGTTTTCCATGGCAGTGGCATTGCGTGTGCTGTTGTACATGGCAGGCTTTGGGACCTTCAAGCCATGTACCGTAATGGTGTTAGTAGTGGCAACCGTACTAACAAGTGAGCTGTTTTGGCATATAGACTTCATCTCTCTACGGAGGTCATAAATCTCTCCTTCCACAAACTCACGAAGGTTAGACAAACTTTGATTCAGGGAGCGTATCTCTCCCCTAAACGAGTGGTCAAACTCTTCGATCATGAGTTTGGTAGCCCGTGTGATCTCCTCATTCTCGTGGATCAAGCTATCGACTTGATCCCTAAGGTCGCCTACAAGGGAGCTTATATCAGTGATGCTTTTTTCCAAGTTGCCAACACGAGAGTCCATGGTTTCCTTCATTGGAACCTTGGACTTGCCACGTTTGGCTGGAGCACGCTGCTCCTCATGCCCATGAGCTTCTTGCTCCGCTTATTGCTCATTGAAAGCAGTCTCAACAAAACCTTCCTCACCTGCTATATTCACAACTCAAATAAGAACAAAGTATAAATTAGGATTACCTTGCTTTAATACTACTTGTCACAGAGTTAGGCTCGGATCGTACTTTGATGTGCTAACCCGTGTGGCACTTAGTCAATCTTGTGAAAGAAGATGCTAAGTAAGTCTTGGAAAGTTTGAGTGAATCAGCGGAAGATGAGTGAGAGGCAAGTGAGCGAATTAAAAGAGTTTGAGAGAAAAAAAGAGAGAGCACAATAGAACTTTGCAAGTGGACTTGTATTGAGAAAGGATTCGTGCTATACAAATGAAATGAGTAACCTATTTATACAACTCAAAAGAAAGTTCTCGAAAGGAATATTCTTGTTATATACAAGGATAATTCTAGATATGCATTGAATGTAGTCCTTTTTAGAATTCTCTAGGTGATTGTGGCTTATTCTGCACGCTTTTGGGATCTTCCATAGATAACAAATGGGTTGGGCAGCCCTTAGAGGTTTAGGTCTTGACCCGAATTTGCACCTTAAGGATACATGAATGGGTTGGATCAATGTATCCTTATGACATTGTGCTTTTATACAAAGTCGTATTTTGCTAACAACTCTTGCCATATGGCTAGTCTTGCAGATAGTTTCTTTTGACTTTGGAAAAATGTGTTTGTCATGTTATTTTGTGCGCACCACGAATTTGGTACCCAGCAAATAAACTCACCAAATGTTGTTGTTCCCATAGCCTTGTATGAGTTATAGTTGTTGTCAACTAGGTTTAAGTGTATAAGAAAGTAAAGCCACATGGAAGGATAAGAAAGTAAAAGCCATATGGAGGGGCAAGAATATAAAAGTCATATAGAAGGGTAAGATAGTAAATTCACCCTATTAGGGTTTTATGGAGGAGTATATAAAGGTCAATATAAGAGAGAAAAAAGATGAAGTCGTTGGAAGAAGGAGAGAAAAAGAAAATTGAGCAAATCGACGAAAGGAGAGAGAAACCTGACGGTCAAAACAGACGGTTGGCAAAAATAGAGAAACGCTGAAAGGGGTTGGACAACTAGATGACCGACTAGAAGAGTGAAATGGCAAAATCCTATTCAACCAACCAAGACAACCGTCGGCAAAATAAGGGAAAAAGAGAGAAAATATGAGACGGCTGAAGGGGGTTGGATGGAAGACCAGAAGAGCAAAAAGACAAAGCTGTTGTAAGAGAGAAAAATCATATACGACAAAATTAGAGTGGACGACAAAGGAGAGGAAAAACGCAACGGCCAAACAGGGAAAGGAGATACGGCTAACATGGATACCACCAGTAGAATCGGGAGAGATAGAAGAACGAAGAGAGAGAGATACCATTGAAAGAGCAGACAGCAGATCTGTGACGACGTGAGACAAACGAACGACATAGCAAAGGAGAGAAAACCGGCAGAAAGAGAAAAAACCAGAGATGAAAAGGAAAAAGCTGACGGTAGAACAAGGGTGGACGAAGAAAAATAGACCATCGGTTGGAAGAAAACCAAAAACGGACAAGTGAGGGCAGGCCGTGAAACAGTAAAGCCATGAGACAAGGAGACGGGTGAGACCGTGAGATAGTGAAAGTAGGAGTTGTGTGAGACAACGTAGATAAGAAATTCGGTGAAGTATGGAAAGAACTCAACGTATTTCCAGATTTTTTCAAGAGAGGTTAAAGAGCATTACGGTGAACTTCTAAGCGGCAGTGGAGCAGCCTTTCAATTCAATAAAGGCAAGACAAGCTAGAAAAAGGGTAAACACAGTAAAAAACACTCTTTGTATTGTACTTGCTTAGTAATTACAATAGTAAAAGGAGCAGAGAATTAAGACATTCATTGTAACTAGAATTCTCAAGTATAGTGGATAATCTCGGTAAAGGAGAGTCCCTACCACCATGGATGTGGGTCACGTTGACGAAACCATGTAAATCTCGTGTGTCCTTAATTTGCTTTACTTTCTGTGTTTTGAATTGAGTTGTAAACATAGCTAAAGTATCAGCCAACCAATAACCTGACGAAGACCTAAATAAGAACATCCAAATTGTCTATTAGGCAAGGTGTCTGAAAGGTGACTTTAGGGACTATTGTGTTTAATAGGTAGCAATAGATCTACCTTAGTTGAGTTTAAGAAAGAGTTCACTTTTAAGAAGAGGTTAAAGTTTTTCACTTACTTGCAAATTACAAATTGTGGTGATATTGATTCACCCCCCCTCTCAGTATCACAAACTAGTAGATCCTAGGGAGAAGTCGGGAACTTTAATTGGTATAAAAGCACAGGTTCACTAGTTTGAAACTTAACAGCTTGGTGTACTAGTTTGAAGGGTGTCAAAAGTTTTAACTTGTTTAGCATACTAAGAAATGACTTGAGAAGTTATGGGAAGAATAAGAAGGACTTATCGATTGTAAAGAAAATTATGAGAATTCTGTCTGAGAGGTTTGCCTCAAAGGTAGCAGCCATAAAGGAGAGTAAAGATCTCAATTCTATGTCTCTGCATGATCTCTAGGTCAATCTCATTGCATATGAGATGAGGATAAAGTCAGCTGAAAGCTTTGTAATAATGAAGGTATCAAAAGAGGTAGTTTTCAAAGCTATGAAGCACTTGTAGATAAAAGAAGAGGAAGAATCATCTAGTGAGGATGATGATGATGATGATGAGGAAGAAAGTGAAGGTGAAGTATTGGCTTACTTCACAAGGAAATTCAAGAAGGGGTCTAAGAAGGGAAAAGGACAATTATCCTTGAGATGTTATCATTATGGGCAGATTGGACACTTTACTTCTCAGTTCAAAGTGAAACTTGATGATAAAGATAAGGATGGTGATGATGAGCTAAATTCAAAAAGGAGAAGACCATCATTCAAATCAAAGAAGTCTAGCAAAAAGACTGTCAACCCACAAAAGAGAAAGAGAGGCTCATTTAAGAGTTATGTGAGCCAGATAAAAAAAGCTAATGAGGAGGAGAAGAAGACTCATTAGATGAGCATGCCTTTATGCATCAGCTCAAGGTGGTAGTTCAACCTCAGAAGAGGAAATAAAAATGTATTACAGAAGTTGAAAGAGAAGGTTATGACTCAAAAAAAGATAGTTGAGAATAAAAGAGATCTGAAGAAGTAACCTAAGGTGGCAAACAAGAAAGAAGAAATGAAAGTCACACAAGCAAAGAAGCCAGCTACATTGCCTACACAGTAAGTGATGAACAGAAGAAGACAAGCTGTGATCAGACCTAAGAAGAGACAGTTTCAAGGTCTTTGCCTTTATTATAGAGTTTGGGGTCATAAGGCGAGTAACTGTTGGTGGCAAAGGCCAGTATATGTCTCCAACTTGAGAAGATACGATGCTGTATATAGGGGGAGAGAATACAAAATTTAAAGGAGAACACCTGTCATAAGTTCTTGCATATACTGTAAAAGGCAAAGACATATTAACAATGAGTGTTGGTGGAAGCCCAAACCAATGGTTTCAAAGAACAAGTTTGCTATATTGGTAAACTTAGAATAGTGTGAAAGGTGTAAGCAGGTGGCCATAATGCCAAGAGATGCATGACACTTCTCCTTGAGCAAGAGAAGGCACTTAATGGCATAGTGAAAATAAGCAGTGCAGTCAAAGCTAAGAAAAAGGAGAAAGCTATCTTTCAGCCAGTTTAAAAGAAGGAATATAGAGTTAAAAGGGAGGTGGCAAATATAGTTAAAATTAACTAAAGGCTGATTGCAAGGATAAGTAATAAATCCTTGATAGTGGATGCACTTCACATATGATGGGAGACAAGAGTAAATTATCAAAGCTAAACAAATCAAGAAAAGTTAGATTCAAGTTTGGTAATGATAATTCACTCAACATCAGTGGTCAGGGGTCAGTGAATATTGGAAAAGGAAAGCTGAAAGTTATTTTGCACGTTGAAGGATTCAGATATAATCTAGCATCTATCAGCCAATTATGCAATGACGACAACAAAGTGATCTTCACAAAAACAGATTGCCAAGTAAAGAGTAAAGAAAGTAATACTATTGTAGCCAAGAAAAGAATAGTTGGAAATTTATATATGATTGATGAGGATAAGACAAGCAGTTGTTTACTCACCAAAGAAGAAGAAAATCAACTCTAGCATAGGAGGCTGGGACACTTATCACAGAAGAACATGAGGAAGCTGACTACTACTCATGCAATCAGAGACATTCCCGACCTCAGGAGAGAGAGAGAGAGTATGTTTGCTTAACATGCTCTAAAGGAAAACATGTCAAAAAGTAGTATAAGACTAAAGACTTCAGTTCTGAAGCAGTGCTTGACATTGTATATACTGATTTGTGTGGGCTGATGAGAATAAAAGGGTTGAATGGTGAGAGGTACTTCATCTTGTTTGTTGATGATTATTCAAGAAGGACCTGCATCATGCAGCTCAAACACAAGTCAAAAATTTTGAATTGCTTCAAAGAGATATAGAAGATTGACTGAAAATGAAAGTGGAAGGAAGATCAAAGTATTGAGGTCAGATCAAGGCACTGAATTTACAAATAAAGCTTTTGAAAATTATCTTGAGAAGCATGGAATTTATCACTAATTGACAACAACAATAACACCTCAATAGAACGAGGTGGTAGAGAGGAAAATTACAGCTATGGTCGAAATGACAAGAACTCTACTACTGGAATCCAAGGTTCACACAAGATTTTGGACATAAGTAACATTTATAGCCGTGCATATACTAAACAGAGTATTAGTAAGGCCCAAAACTGATAAGACTCCATATGAGCTATAGAGTAGGAAGAAGACAACAGCTAAGTATCTCAAAGTCTTTGGTAGCCCATGTTTTGTGAAGAATAAGGAGAAAAACTTGGGAAAATTCAACACTAGGTCTAACGAAGGCATCTTTGTGGGATACTCAGCAAAGACAAAAGGTTACAGAATTTTCCTGCATAAGCTAGGGAAAGTGAACACTTCTAGTAATGTGAGAATAGATGAGAATTAGAAAACAATGTAGAATAGAGAAGTTGAGGACAGTGAAGAAGATGACTTTAATGTAGATGAAGAAATAGACCAACCTAAAGAAAAAGAACAAGAAGTAAGTTCAGACTTAGAAAAGAGTGATTTTGAAGATGAAGAAAGAGATCCTCTTGTAACTAAGACAGTGCAAGGAAGAAGGACAAAGAAAACATGCATCAATGCTCATCAAGGAGATCAAATCATAGGTGACCCATCAGTAGGAGTTACAATAAGAAGAAGAATTATGGTAGCTACTCCTTTACTCTCACAAGTTGAATCTAAATCTATTGAAAAGGCTATTCAAGACAAAGCCTAAGTCAAAGCTATCAATGAGGAGTTGGATCAAATTGAGAAGAATGATATATGGGAGCTGGTTCTAAGACCCACTAATAAGAATGTCATAGGAACAAAATGAGTGTTTAGGAATAAACACAATGAAGATGGCAAGGTGGTGAAGAATAAGGCCAGGCTAGTGTGCAAGGGCTATACTCAGATAGAAGGGATAGATGTCGATGAAACTTTTGCACCAGTAGCAAGGTTAAAAACTATCATAATGTTCTTAGCTTTGACAGTACACAAGAGGTATAAAGTCTATTAGATGGATGTGAAATCTCCCTTTCTGAATGGGCTTCTAAAAGAATAAATAGCCCGATGGAGTGCAAATCAGTGAGGATAAGACACATATGTGCAAGCTGAAGAAAGCCTTGTATGGTTTTAAGCAAGCTCTAAGAGCATGGTACAATAGGCTGGATGGGTACTTGAGAAGGTTGAACTTCATAAGAGGTACAGTTGATAATAATCTATATGTGTTCAACTCAAAGAAAGGCCAACTTATAACCATAGTATATATAGATGACATCATCTTTGGAGGAGATCACTCTGAGCTATGCTAAGATTTTGCACAGAAGATGAGTGAGGAATTTAAGATGTCATTGATTGAAAAAATAACGTACTTTAATGGATTACAGATAAAGCATTGTGAATAAGGTATCTTTATTTCTAAGATGAAATATGCCAAAAAGATGCTGAAAAGGTTTGGCATAGAGGATAGCAGACCTATCAGTACCCCTATGATAGTGGGCTGCAAGTTAACAAAAGATTAGGAGGGAAGGAGTACGAGCCCTATAAAGTACAGGAAGATGATAGGGAACCTTTTGTACCTTACAGCATCAAGGCCTGATCTTATGCACGCTATATGCGTTGCTAGTAGATTCCAAGCTAATCCTAAGAAGTCTCATGTGTTGGCAGTGAAAAGAATCCTAAGGTACCTTAAAGGAACATTGGAAATGGGTTTCTGGTATCTAGCCATGGATTCTATTAAACTACAAGCATACACTGATGCAAACTAGGCAGTAAGTATAAATGATAGAAAATCAACTAGCGACTGCAGCTTCTTTTGGGTTCAAAGTGTGTTGCATAGGTAAGTAAAAAGCAAAACAGTATTGCTTTAAGCACAACTGAGGCTGAGTATATGGCTACTTATGCAGCATGTACACAGGTGATATGGATGCTAAGACAATTGGAAGACTGGGGTGTTGAAGTGAAGTTACCAGTGAGTGTACTTGTGATAATCAAAGCATTATTGATCTCAGTAAGAATCCAGTTCAACATTCAAGGAGCAAGCATATTGACATCCGGTATCACTTCATCAAAGATCAAGTGGAACAAGGTATAATTCAGTTGGAATATGTTGGCACTAAAAATCAAATTTCAAATATTTTAACTAAACCTCTATCCATAGAGCTGTTTGAAAAGCACAGATTAAGTCTATCTGTGCCAATGCCTTATCAAGCCTGAAGTTTAGGTAAATCTTCCATCTCTACTTTGCGAGTTTTTCAGATTGTAATTGGTTGGCAAAGGGAAAGAGAAGCAACAGTGGAAGGGGAGCTGTTAAGAAAGAAGGAGTGCATATTTAGTGGGAGTTAAAACTATTGCATAGTGACTTTTATTATGAGTGTTGCCAACAATTACAAAGGGGGAGATTGTTGTACTCATAGCCTTGTATGGGTTGTAATTGTTGTCAACTAGGTTTAAGTGTGCAAGAAAGTAAAGCCACATGGAAGGGCAAGATAGTAAATTTGCCATATTAGGGTTTCATAGGAGAGTATATAAAGGCCAATGTAAGAGAGAAAAAAGATGAAGCCGTCAGAAGAAGGAGAGAAAAAGAAAATTAAGCAAATTGGAGTAGATCAGCGGAACGAGAGAGAAACTTGATAGCCAAAACAGACGGTCGATAAAAATAGAGAAAACAGTAGAAAGGGGTTGGATGACTGAACAGTAGACCAGAAGAGCGAAACGACAAAATCCTATTCTGCCAACAAAGATCACCGTCGACAAAATAGGGGAAAAAGAGAGAAAATACTAGACGGTTGAAGGGGGTTGGATAGAAGACCGAAAGAGCAAAACAGCAAAGCCATTGGAAGAGAGAGAAAAATCATATATGGCAAAATCAAAGTGGACGACAAAGGAGAGGAAAAACCCGATAGCCAAACAGGGAAATGAGATACGACCAATAGGGAAACCACTGGTAGAATCAAGAGAGAGAGAAGGACAAAGAGAGAGACACTACCGGAAGAGCAAACAGTAGGTCTGCGACGACGTGAGACAAACGAATGACACAACAAAGGAGAGAAAACAAGCTAAAAGAGAGAAAACTAGAGACAAAAAGGAAAGAGCTAACGGCGGAATAGGGGTGGACAAAGAAAAACAGACCACTGGCTGGAAGAAAACCAAAAACGGATAGGTAAGGGCAAGTCGTGAAACAGTAAAGCCGTGAGATAAGAAGACAGGTGAGACCATGAGACGGTGAAAGTAGAAGTTATGTGAGATAACGTAGAGAAGGAATTTGGTGAAGCATCAAAAAGAACTCAACGTGTTTCCAGATTTCTTCAAGAGAGGTTAGAGAGCATTGCGATGAACTTCTAAGCGACAGTGGAGTAGCCTTTCAATTCAACAAAGACAAGACAAGTTAGAAAAAAGGTAAACATAGTAAGTGACACTCTTTGTATTGTAATTGCTTAGTAATTGAAATAGTGAAAGGAGCAGATAATTAAGGCATTCATTGTAATTAGAATTCTCAAGTATAGTGGATAGTCTCAGTAAGAGAGAGTCCCTACCACCATGGATGTACGTCACGTTGATGGAACCACGTAAGTCTCATGTGTCCTTAATTTTCTTTACATTCTATATTTTCAATTGAGTTGTAAACGTAGCTAAAGAACGAGCTATCTTATAACTTAATGAAGACATAAACAAGAACATCAGAATTGTCTATTAGGCAAGGTGTCTGAAAAGTGACTTTGAGGACTATTGTGATTAGTAGGTAGCAATAGATTTACCTGAGTCAAGTCTGAGAAAGAGTTTACTTTTAAGAAAAGGTTGAAGTTGTTCACTTGCGAATTGCAAATTGTGGTGATATTGATTCACCCCCCTCTTAGTATCATAAACTAGTAGATCTTAGGGAAAAGTTAAGAACTTCAAATACAAAGCCAATACACAACAACAAGCATTTCCTTCTTGTGAGTCGAGTATCATTGTTCCAGCTCATTAAGTTTTCGACTTTCATAAGCAGTCGAATGACCTTCTTAAATCAACACCCCACTACTTGCCTTGTCTAATGCATTCGTGACACCTTTAAAGGACAATTTAAGTTGGGTAGTTATAATACTAGTTTTGTTGACACAGCTGCCTTCAACTTGTCGAAGGCTTCTTGGCACTCAATGGTTCACCTCCATTATCGGTCTTTCTTGAGTAAATTAGTGATAAGAGACACCTTTTTGAAGTAACCTTACACAAACTTCTTGTAATAGTTAGACAAATCAATAAAAGATCACAATTCTGACACTTTAGTAGGAGGTAGCCAGTCTATAATGGTTTTCCCTCATCCATTTTGACATGCCCGTTGCTAATCCTATGACCTAGGAACATGATCTCTTATTGAGCAAACTCACATTTGTCCTTTTTCACATATAATTTATGCTTCCTTAATTGGGACAACACTTTCCACAAATGGACTAAATGGTCCTAAAGGGACTCATTATACACAACAATGTCATATAAATATACCACCACAAATCAATCAATAAAGTCATGAAATACATCATTCATAAAATCGTAAAAAGTAGCAGGGGTATTAATCAAACCAAAAGGCATCACCAGGAATTCGTAAGAGAGATAGCGAGTGGTATATGTTGTTTTCCCCTCTTCTCTTTGTGCAATTTTAACTTGCCCATACCCTGATCGCAAATCTAGCTTGATGAAGTATGAAACTTTGGCCTAGGCAATCAAACAAGTCTGCTATCAATGGGATATGATACTTATTCTTCATTGTGGCCTTATTTAAGGCCCTATAATCCATGCACATTCATAAGTAGCCATCATACTTCTTTTGGAACAATCCTGGAGCACCGTAAGGTGCTTTGGAAGGCTAAATTAGGACAACATTCAACAATTTTGTCAATTGCTTCCTCAATTCAACTAGTTTCTTCAGACTTATGTGATAAAAGGCTTGTGCTAGGGGTTTGGAACCCGACATTAGATCAATTTGGTGGTTAATAGCACATCAAAGTGGAAGGCACTTTGGCAGCTCTAAAGGTATCACATCTGCAAAGTCACCCAATAGATTGATAATCTTATCAGGTATTTCTATGACCACTCCCTCCTTTATTTCTATCAATGCAGAGAAGTAGGTGGCTTTGCCCTTCTTTAAGCCATGCTCTACTTACATTGTCGAAAGCATTCCTCCCGATCTTTCCCCATTATCTGCTAAGGGAGTTATTTTGCTTGCAACAAAACAAGAGTTATTCTCATGCATGATCATTAATATAAAACATACTATTATGTACCAACATGTATATATTTCATATGTTTGTGTCTGTAGGATTTCCTTTAATATTAGAGACCTAAATTAATATAAGCTTTGCTTGTCTATATTGCAAACTCACTCTGCCATTGAAAATCCATGAAACTTGAGGAATATATGCCACAGTCCCTCTAATAACAACATTTGCATTTGTAACTGTAGGCACTTCTCCAAGCATTACTGATATAAGTGGTCTTCCCTTTGCCTATCCCTCCAATAATTGTAACTAAGCCTCTAATTGGTATATTTAAATTGATATTTGACAACATGAGCTTTCTTGCTTGGTGAAACAAGATTTTTAAGATTGATGTATGATTTGAGTACTTGTGTGTTTAAATTTTAGACAAATATTATGTACACTAGACCATAAGAGCTAAAGTAACTTGACATTGATTAATGTTATGGCATTTTGACATAATGTTTTATGTTTTACACTCTGAGTACTTTTGTTATTGTTGGATTTTATGTTTTACATTCATTAGCTTCTTGCATTTAAATGCAAAGGGTAGAATAATGTTAGAAAAGCTCTATTAAATTAAATAACCTTTATGTGTTCATATGTGCTTGTTTGTTCTTAAACTAAATGAGGCACTCCTTGAGCATTAAATCAAAGATTATGAGGCATAACGAGGAAGCAAAGAAAATAGATAGAACTTGACTTAACAAGTTGGGAAACATGTTTAAAGGAAATCGAAGGACTCAAAACAGAGAGAGTGATGTAAATGTCCTTGCTAGTATCAAATCTCCTCCAAATATAGTGAATGTCCCAAATGAAGCTAAGGTCACAACAATTGGTATACTATTTAGTATAAAACTATTAAACTACAACAGGAAATACACAAATTAATCAATGCATAGATATTGGGTCTATATGTCATAATGACATTACATAAGTACGCTTAATGAAAAATAAATCATGATAAATATAAAATCACAAAGGAAGTTAACAAAGTGGATGGGTAAGTTCTTAATTTACACTTTCTTAACCTATAAATGAAGTTGATAGATGATCAATTTGAAAACATACAAAATCTAGGTATTTAGCTTGTTTGAAATTAATGATTCGATATAATAGAACTGGAGAAGGTAACGTAATAATTTTTATATGAATATAACGTTCTATGTAGCTCCATCATATTTACAAGTGTTGAGAATAAAGGAGCATCCAAGCAGCATTAGGCATACATATTTTGTAACTTATCTTGCACATCTAAATTGATTTTATTTTTTGTTGATGTAAAAATGTAAGACAAACATATTTCCTTGGTAGACCACATTTGCAAATTCTCATACAACACCAATGCATGAAAATATCACTTTATGCAACTTTATTAGTTAAATGACTCTTGCTAGACTTAGTATCAACTATTGATAATTATGAGTACATTACACTAAGCAACCTATTAAATCATCAAGCTTGTGGGACTCTTAAACATAGATGGTAAAAAGATGATAACTCTTGAGATTGTGCTTTTAACGTACAACAGAGAGGAATTATGCTCTACAAAACCTTGAAAATTCATCGTCCCATATGCTTTGAACTTGAAATCGAAATTTTAGAGCAATCTCTTAAATTCTAGCCTACTTTACAATGTCTATGGTAACTAAGATATCATTCATAAGGGTGGCTCTCTCGTCAGTCCTCTTTAGCCCTTCCTTGGTTAGTTTTCTCATTTTGCTAATCATAAATGTTTGTGTTCAGAAAAGAAAAAAAATGACAAAGAGACAAGAGTAAATGAAAAAAAGAATAAAATTATTGGATATACTGAATGAAATGACAATTAATTGAAAACATTGACTTTGATTAATATTGTTGAAGTGTCAAGGAAATTTAAAGCTTTTAGATTTATAAGTCCATTTCCAACTATGGGATCAGTCAACTTATAATACAATTTAAAAAGAGAGTAGAAACAATACAAGGGATATAACTACAATAAGACCAAAAATTAAACTTACTGTTTTGTTATGCTAGAAAAATTAAGATTCTTTGGTAGGTCATGAATGGTGCTATGTTATTCATATAGCTGCTTATAATTCTTATCTTCCATATCACCATAAACATGAGCATTTTCAGGCTTTCCAGACATAACCAAGTGTAGAAATACATGGATAATTTAAACAAACTATTCTCGCTTGTAGTTATGAGCTAATGTTATCCAGTAAGTACTCGTTCCAATGTGGAATACTTTGAAAAAGTTGCACTATACTTAGGATTCCTAGGTCATTAATTAAATTAATCTTTCTTGTTATCAAATTGAGATGGGAAAGTTATATAATTAGCACCAGTGTTAGCCATTAAAAGATATAAATATGCACGATGCTAATTGTTATTCCCACAACCTTGTATGGGTTGTAATTGTTGTCAACTAGGTAAGAAGGTAAATCTACATGGAAGGGCAATAATGTAAATCCACATGGAGGGACAAGAAAGTAAATTCACCACATAAGCCCTATTAGGGTTTCATAGAGTAGAGTATATAATGGTCTTGGAAGACAAAGAACAAGGAGTCGACAATATTGAGTATTCAGCAAAATCTTGACAACCGACCAACCAAAGAGAACACCAAACCCTACACAGAAGAACACCACTTGCAAAAGAAAAGAGTAGTCGTAGTGAACAGTTTCGTTGAAAATTGAACAGTGTTGTCAAAAATTGAACAGTTTATTTGGAAGGGCAAAACCTAGAGAGAGAAACTATCAAAAACTTTGAAGAGAGAGAGAGAAAACAGTAGTCGTCGACAAGAAGGAGAGAGACAGTCAATGGCCGGGTTGAACGAAGAACAAAGGTGGACAGTCGAAACAATTGAGTAGCCATCGACGGGAAGGAGAAGAAAACACAGCCATTAATGGTTGGAAAATCGAACAAAAATGGCAAATACGTTGAGAGAGAAGGAGGCAGCCGAAGGGGGGCTGAATGTTAAATGGAAGATGACTGACAGCTGAAGGGGGACTGAACGTTGAACGTAAGACGGCCGGAAGGTGGCTAAGGAAGGTGACAAGAGAGTGAAAAACCAGACTATCGAAGTGAGAAACCCGACACAGTTGAATAATCGAAGGTGGGTGGACGGTAAAGACCTATTCGGCCAAATTGGGAAGAGAGAGAAACCCGACTGTGAACCGAAAAGTGAAATCAAGTAGGAGAGAGAAATTCGGCAGGACGATGAGAGAAATCTAGCAGGAAGAGAGAAAAATTTGGCGAAAAGAGAGAGAAATCCGGTGAGAGAGAGAGAACGAATAGGCGAGCCATGAGACAGTGAGATTATGAGACAAGGAGATGGTGACGGTGAAAACAGGAATTGTGTGATACAACGTAGAGAAGGAATTCAGCGAAGCATTGAACTCAAAATATTTTTAAACTTCTTCAAAAGAGGTTAAAGAGCGTTGCGGTGAACTTCTAAGCAACAGTAAAGCAGCCTTTCAATTCAACAGAGGCAAGACAAGTTAGAAGAAGGGTAGACACAATAGTGACACTTTTTGTATTGTACTTGCTTAGTAATTGCAATAGTGAAAGGAGTAGATAATTAAAGACATCCATTGTAACCTGATGGATAGTCTTGGTAGAGGGATAGTCCCTACCACTGAGGATGTACGTCACGTTGACAGAACCATATAAATCTCGTGTGTCCTTAATTTGCTTTATGTTCTGTATTTTGAATTGAGTTGTGAACGTAGTTAAAGTATCAGCCAACCCATAACCTAATGAAGACCTAAACAAGAACATCCGTATTGTCTATTATGCAAGGTGTCTGAAAGGTGACTTTGGGGACTATTGTGGTTAGTAGGTACCAATAGATCCACCTTCGTTGAATCTGAGAAAGAGTTTGCTTTTAAGAAGAGGTTAAAGTTGTTCACTTACCTGTGAATTGCAAATTGTGGTGATACTAATTCACCCCATCTCTCAGTATCACAAATTAGTAGATCCTAGGGAGAAGTCAGGAACTTCAATTGGTATCAAAGCACAAGTTCATCAGTTTGAAGCTTAATAGCTTGGTTTACTAGTTTGAAGAGATCTAAAAGTTTAACTTGTTTAGCATATTGAGAAATGGAAGTCGGTACCAACACTAGCACCACTTACAACAAGAAGGTTCCAGTCTTCAATGGAACCAACTACCATATGTAGAGAGCAAGAATGCAAGTGGTATTTGCAACCATGGGCATAAACGTGGTGAAATACATATAGGAGGGTTTTGTGGCTCTGAAAAAAAGTAAAGACCCAACCCAAGAGGAGTTAAAGCAGTTTGAGATAAATAGGAAGGCCTCAAACATCATCATTTCAGCATTAACAGATGCTGAGTATGCTAAAGTTATAGACTACAAATCTTCCAAGGAGATATGGGATAGATTGCAAAAAATCTATGAAACTGATGGCAAAATGAAGGAGGCTAAGTTTTAAGTATTGAAGGAGAGATATAAATCTCTTAGAATGCAAAAGAATGAGACAATCCAAGAGTTCTTCACCAGGGTTATTGATGCTATGAACAACCTGAGAAGTCATGGGAAGTACGAGAAGGACTCATCTGTTGTGAAGAAGATTTTGAGAATTCTGCTTGAGAGGTTTGCCTCAAAGGTAGTAGCCATAGAGGATGTATTTGCATGATCTCTAGTGCAATCTCATTACATATGAGATGAGGATAAAGTCAACTGAGAGCTCCTCAATATTGAAGGTATCAAAGGAGGCAGCTTTTAAAGCTATGAAGCATTTGAAGATAAAAAAAGAGGAAGAATCATCCAGTGAGGATGATGATGATGAGGAAGAAAGTGAAGGTGAACTATTGACATACATCACAAGGAAATTCAAAAAGGGGTCTAAAAAGGGAAAAGGACAGTTGGCCTTGAGATGCTATCATTGTAGGAAGACTAGACACTTTGCTTCTAAGTGCAAAGTGAAGCTTGATGATGAAGATAAGGATGGTGATGATGAGTTGAATTCAAGATGGAGAAGGTCATCATTCAAATCAAAGAAGTCTAGTAAAAGGACTACCAACCCATAGAGGAAGAAAAGAGGCTCATTTAATAGTTATGTGAGTCAGATAAAAGAAGCTGATGAGGAGGAAGATGAAGAATCATCAAATGTGCGTGCCTTTATGGCATCAGCTAAAGGTGGTAGTTCAACCTCTGAAGAGGAAGAGGAGGTTGATGAAGAAGAGCCAGATCTTGAAGCTAAGCTGCAAGCAACTTCAAAGGAGATAATGAGAAGGGGCAGAACCATAAGAAGGTTGGAGGCCCATATAAAACAAGTTGAAGCTAAGTCTGAGGAAGCTGAAATTCAAAAGGATGAAATAAGGGCTGAGCATATTGACTTGAAGAGAAGATTTGAAGAACAAATCAAGATATATAAAGACCTTGCAATGAAGCTTGGTTTAAGGGCTTCAAAAATTAAAGGAATGGAGAAAGAGTTACAACTCAAAAGTAGTGAAAAGAACTTGCAAAAGCTTGAAATGATAAGAGAAACAAGTTATACAAAAGGAAAGAAGAATGAAGAGAAAGTGCAGCAATCTGAGGCTGTATTGGCTAAAGGTAATAAGAATGTGCCATAGAAATTGAAAGAGAAGGTTATGACTCAGGAGAAGATAGTGGAGAATAAAAAAGATCTAAAGAAGCAACCTAGTATGGCAAACAAAAATGAAGAAAAGAAAGTCATCCAATAAAGGGCTATGACTGAACAGAAGAAGGAAAAGAAAGTGAATAAAATAAAAGTCACACAAGCAAAGAAGCCAGCTACTTTACCTGCACAGCAATTAATGAACAGAAGAAGACAAGTTGTGATCAGACCCAAGAAGAGGCAGTTTCAAGATCATTGCCTTTATTGTGGAGTTTGGGGTCATAGGGCAATTAGTTGTTGGTGGAAAAGGCCAATATATGTCTCCAACTTGAGAAAATATGATCTTGCATATAGGGGAGACAATACAAAATCCAGAAGAGAGCACTTGTCGTGAATTCTAGCACATACTGTAAAAGGCAAGGACACACTGATAAGGATTATTGGTGGAGGCCCAATCCAGTGATTTTAAAGAACAAGTTTGCTATATTAGTAGACTTGGAGTAATGTAAAAGGTGCAAGCAAGATGGCTATAATGCCAATAGATGCATGACATTTCTCCCTAAACAAGAGAAAGCACTCAATGGCACAGTGAAAATAGCAGTGCAATCAAAGTTGAGAAAAAGGAGAAAGCAATCTTCTAACCAGTTCAAAAGAAGGAATATAAAGATAAAAGGGAGGCGGCTAATATAGCTGAAATTGCACTCAAAGCTGACTACAAGGATAAGTAGTGGATCCTTGACAATGGATGCACTTCACACAAGATGAGAGATAAGAGTAAATTGTCAAAGCTAAACAAGTTAAGAGAAGGCAGAGTCAAGTTTGGCAGTGATGATTCACTTAACATCAGTGGTCAGGTGTCAATAAACATTGGAAGAGGACAGCTGAAAGATGTTATGCACGTTGAAGGATTTAGATATAATCTAGCATCTGTCAGCAAACTATGCAATAAAGACCATAAGGTAATATTCACAACATAGGTTGTCAAGTCAAAAGTAAAAAAGGCAATACTGTTGCAGCTGGGAAGAGAACAGCTGAAAATTTGTATGTGATTGATGAAGAAAGAGATCCTCTTGCAACTAAGACTATATAAGAAAGAAAGCTAAAGAAAACGTGGTCTAATGCTCATCAAGAAAATCAGATCACAAGTGACCCATTAGCAGGAGTTACAATAAAAAGAATAATTATAAAAGCTACTGCTTTACTCTCATAAGTTGAACATAAATCTGTTGAAGAGGCTACACAAGATCTAACTAAATCTCTGTCCATAGAGCTGTTTGAAAAGCACAGAATAAGTTTGTTTGTCCTCAAGCCTGAAAATCAAGTGAAACCTCCATCTTTACTTTACGAGCTTTTTTGCAAATTTGTAATTGGTTGGCAAAGGGGGAGAGAAGCAACAATGCAGGGGGAGTTGTTAAGAAAGGGGGAGTGTATATTTAAGGGGAGTTGAAACTGCTGCATAGTAGTTTTTGTTATGAGTGTTGCCAACAATTACGAATGGGGAGATGGTTGTTCTCACAACCTTGTATGGGTTGTAATTGTTGTCAACTAGGTTTAAGTGTGTAAGAAAGTAAAGCCACATGGAAGGGTAAGAAGGTAAATCTACATAGAAGGGCAAGAACGTAAATCCGAATGGAAGGGCAAGAAAGTAAATTCATCACGTAAGCCCTATTAGGGTTTCATGGAGTAGAGTATAAAATGGTCTTTGAAGAAAAAGAACAAGGAGTCGACAATATTGAGCATTCAACAAAACCTAGACAACCAGCCAACCAAAGAGAACACCAAATCCTACATAGAAGAACACCACTTACAAAAGAAAAGAGTAGCCGTAGTGAACAATTTCGTCAAAAATTGAACAGTGTATTCGGCAAGACAAAATCTAGAGAGAGAAAACGTCAAACACTTGGAAGAAAGAGAGAAAATGGTAGCCGTCGACGGGAAGGAGAGAGACGGTCGACGGCTGGGCTAAACGAAGAACAAAGGTGGACGACCAAAACAATTGAGCAGCCGTTGATGTTAAGGAGAAGAAAATGCAGCCATCGACGGTTGGAATATCGAGCAAAAATGACAAATACGTTGAGAGAGAAGGAGGCGGCCGAAGGAGGGCTGAACGTTGAATGTAATTCAACCGGTGGCCAAAAGGGGGCTGAATGTTAAACGTAAGACAGCCGAAAAGCAACTGAGGAAGGTGACAAGAGAATGAAAAAACCCTACGGCCAAATCGGAGCAGATCGGTGAGAAAAGAGAGAAACCCGAAGGTGAACCAGAAAAATGAAATCCAGTAAGAGAGAAATCTGGCTAGACAACAAGAGAGAGAGAAATGGATAGGCGAGCTGTGAGACAGTGAGATCGTGAGACAAGGAGATGGGTGAGACCGTAAGATGGTGAAAGTAAGAATTGTGTGATACAACGTAGGGAAGGAAACTTCTTCAAGAAAGGCTAGAGAGCGTTGCAGTGAACTTCTAAGCGGCAGTGGAGCAGCCTTTCAATTCAACAGAGGTAAGACAAGCTAGAAGAAGGGTAGACACAGTAAGTGACACTCTTTGTGTTGTACTTGCTTACTAATTACAATAGTGAAAGGAGTAGAAAATTAAAGACATCTATTGTAACTTGTATTCACAAGTATAGTGGATAATCTCAGTAGAGGGAGAGTCCTTACCACTGTAGATGTACGTCACGTTGATGAAACCACATAAATCTCGTGTGTCCTTAATTTGCTTTACATTTTGTGTTTTGAATTGAGTTGTAAATGCAGTTAAAGTATCGGCCAACCCATAATCTAACAAAAACCCAAACAAGAACATTCGTATTGTCTATTAGGCAAGGTGTCTGAAAGGTGACTTTGGGGACTATTGTAATTAGTAGGTACCAATAGATCTATCTTAGTCTAGTCTAAGAAAGAGTTTGCTTTTAAGAAGAGGTTGAAGTTGTTCACTTACCTACAAATTGCAAATTGTGGTGATACTGATTCATCTCCCCTCTCAGTATCACAAACTAGTAGATCCCAGGGAGAAGTTGGGAACTTCACTAATAATCTAAAAATCCCAAATTAATGGGTGGAAATTATTTTACCTGTATTGGGGCCATAAGAACAAGTAATAGTGATCCAAGAAGTGAGGCAACACCTAATTGCTGGTAAAGAAGAACTATAGACTTGGTGATAAGAAATGGAGTCGAGCATAATGCTTGTAGTTGTTGGTATATTTGTTGAAAATGTTAAAAATAGAATCAATTCCTTTCAAAGGAAAATAAGAGTACATTCTAGAAAAAAGGGAAAGAGAAAGGAAAAGAAAATGAAGATTATGCCAATAATTAAACCACCTTGTTATGTGAAACAAATGCCAACTAGCAAAATAGTGGAAGGCTTTTGCTAGCTTTGAGTACATATACTTAATTGAATCATCAAAACATGTCCCTATTTTAAAATAATTGGACTTTGATCATCATATTGAAAATAAAGGTCTTACAAGTTAAAATACATATAAAATTATCTATTCCAATGTGCTCTACTTTCCTATCAGTTTAGTTATTCAAGTTTGTAACAATAATTTCATATATAAGTTGAACTGTAATTGTTAATACAAAAAACAAATCTAGGCTTTTCAAACAATAATTTAGTCCATCTACAATAATGCCTGTTGACAAAAAGTTTACTTGAGGTGCATTAGCATTTGTCATGATCATGTTTGTTATCTTCCCATATGGAAAATTCTTGCAGTTCTCATATAGCAGCCACCTGCAAATGGAAGGAATTTGTTACTACTGTAGTATCTTGTTTGAGATAACTACTTGCTTCCTTAATCTGAATTGGCTTCTAGCCCTTACTAAAAGACAAATAAAGCTCAGAGAGATCTATATAAATGGATCCATATACACATAAAGATAGTCAAACATAGAAATTGTATTATATAGATCCATATGCACTTAAAGATGGTTAAACACAGAAATTGTATTACCAAGGTTGACTTCAGCTAAAACCCAATGATAAAGATAAGTATTGGTGAAGCTAGTTTGCTTCTTAGTGTTGCAGTTATTGTTATATTTGGTTGTTAGCTTCTCTTCATATTTAAAAAGTTAGTTAAGTCAATTAACATGAATGTTGGAAAAGTCTACTTTACTAGGCTTTAGTACAAATTTTGAATTAAAAATTTTGTATTTCAAATTTGAATTTATTGTTTCCCTTTTTGTAGAATTCTAAATTCAAATATAAAATTTGAAGTTAATCAAATTTTGTGTCTAAAAGGAATGATCTTGAATGCAATTAAGCACCTTTTTGCTTCTGTTACTTCCCACTTCTACAAACACAAAAACTGAAATACAAACTAATAGTTAGTGCATGAAACATAATTTAACATCAATGGTATTAGAGCATTTTAGTTCTTTAGGGACCTACCAAAATTTGTGAGGTTTGAGAGTAAACACTAGAGAGAAACACATAAGGAAGTGGAATATGGAAAAAAGATTTGAAAGAGTCTATCACAGGAGACCAAGTTAGCCTTTACAAATGGCTTTTGCAAATTTTTCTCCACTACCACTGCCAAGGTTTAATGGAGATAATTATCTCTAATGGATAGTCATGATGAAGGCCTATCTTAGGCCCTTTGATCTCTAGGATGTAATAAAAAATAGAGGAGTTGTTCCATTTATATCAACAAATGTGTTGAGCCCATCTTTGATAACTAATGTTGGATTTGTTGTTAATAGCATTTTATATAGTTGTTCTTGTCGATTTGATGTTTTGAATGCCATTGAGATGTAGAGAAGTCATTGGTTAAAACCATTAATAATAGGTCAACTATGAAGTCAATGAGTCAATGTTGATTATTGACTTTAAATTTTAAGAGTCAATGTTGACTGTTGAGCCTTGACCATTGACTCTAAATTTTAAGAAGTCAATGTTGATTGTTGACCTTAAATTTTAGGAATCAAATCTGATTGTTGATTGTAGGGCAATCCTTGGGAATTAATGATGACCATTGATGATTAGGCAACTCTAAAACTCAAGGCTAATAAATACATCCATGCATCTTTTAAAAAATGTATGTGCTGTAAAAAAATAAGAGAGAACGATAAAAAGAGTGACTGGCTAAGGAGAGGTGCACCTAGCTAAGGGAGGTGTAGAGGTGCAGCATTAAGGAGAGGTGTAGCTAACCAAAAGGAAACAATAGCCACCAAAGAAGGAAAAAGCCACACTAAAAGGAAGAGTTACAGAAGTTAATAGCCATCAATGAAGAAGAAGGTACAGCAATTAAAGGGAGAAGAGAGGAACAATAACCATACTAAAGAAGGTGATACCTAAACCAAAGGGAGAAGAAGGTTAGCCACACCAAAAGGAGAGGTTTGCAGTGGTAACCAATCGACCATACCAAGGGAAAAGGTGTGCAACAACAACCAATCAACCACACCTAGGGAAAAGGTATGTAGTGGCAAAAGGAGAAGAGAGGTATAACAGCCATACCAAAGAAGGTGATAGTTGAGCTAAAGGGAGAAGGAGATGGTGTAGCACCTATCAGAAGGAAAAGGTGCAATGGCCATTAGAAGGAGAAGGTGCAACAATAACCAAGGGGAGAAGGTGCAGTGACAACCAAAGAAAGCCAAGGCAGAAGGTATAGCAATAACCAAAAGAAGAAGATGTAGCAGCGACCAAAAAGAGAGATATCACACCAAAGGAGAAGGTAGCAATAATTGTGACAAGAAAAAGGGGAAAGTAACAGCTACAACAAGGAGAAGGGAATAGTGGTAATATGATAGAGAGACAGCCTTTAGCAGTAGATGAAAAGGAGAGAACCTATTGAAGAGAGATAGTAGCAACTATAGTAAGAAGGAGGCAATAACGGAAGTAAATGGGAGAGATAGCCTCGAGTAGTAGAAGAAAAGGAGAGAACCTGCTGAGGAGAGATAACAGTAACTATAGTAAGAAGAAGGCAATAGCTACAGCAAGGAGAAGGTAGTAGAGGCAGTGAGGAGGAGGCAGTAGTGGCAGTAAGAGGAAGAAGGATGAGTGACTACAGAAAGAAGGAGCTTGCAGCAACAAAATCAGTAGCCAACAAAGAAGAGAACTTACAGAAGAGAGAACTTATCAAGGTGGAAAGGGGTAGCATTGATAGTACATTAGAAAACTTGCCAAGGTACATGGAGGCAACATTGGTAATACAGGAGAAAACCTACTATGGCAGAAGGAGGCAGCATCAGTAGTTAAGGAGAGAACTTGCCAAGGCATAAAGGGGCAGAACCTATAGCGAAGAGAACCTACAATAGAGATAACCTGTAGTAGAAAGAACCTGCAGAGAAAAGACTAGCAAGGCTTAAGGAAAGAAACTAGTAGTAGAGGAAGGAGAAGATCTATTTTCTACAACAGCAGCCTCTACACATTGAGTGATCTTTCTCAGGGAAGTTTTGTCATAAACATGTTATATACTTCTTAAAAAAGGGTGGGAGACCCTTGGACAATAAAAAATTATAAAATCAAAAAATCAAAAATAAACTACCTTTTTTTTAATTTTTTCTATGGGGTCCCTTTTTATTTTCATGACCAAGCCTGGATCATGGGCCATTTTTTATTCCAACAAATCATAGTAGATAACATGACTTATTTGATTTGAAAACAAAAATAGTTGACTTGGTGGGAAAGTCATGGCGACAAATGAGGATTTGTTTTCTCCATTTGTCTTTAATATTTTACTAAATTTGTTATAAATAGAATATATCAAGTTAACTTGAACTTTATTGTTAATAAAAGATATATATTCTTTAGGTTCAATTTTAATTTAACTAAAATTTAAAACAAATTTATTTAAAATATTTTGATATTTATCTGAATAATAAATAAATATTATGAATATTTTTTGAATTAATATATGTGTGCAATTAAACAATGAGACAGAAAGGAGGAAATAAGGATAGAGGATTACATATAGCTGGAATTGCCCATAATCTTCAAATGTCTTTCATCATGGTCAGCCTATTTTCAGCAAACATCAATTGAGCTGCAAATATGTTTATAGCCTAAAAGCATAATAGTAACACATCATATCATAAGAAAGAAAAGTTGAACAGAATCCATATTTTCTTTTTGATAAAAAAAAAAAGCAAGCTAAAATGAACATAACTGTAAGAATCAAGATACATATTATTCAAACCTCTATCTATATACAATAAGATTGATCAACTATCAGCATATTGTTTACGTAGCTAAAACAAAATCTTGCAATTTGTTTGCACAACTTAAGGAGATCCCTGCACCAATAGCCAAAAACAACAAATATCACTTTCACACTACCAACCTCATTCTAAAACATGGGTTCTCCTTAAGTTATACCAATTGGATATTTCATGGAGAGCTAAAGCTTTTTGAGTATGAAAAAGATAGCTATTTTGAAAATAATCATGGACAACCCACTCTAGGAGGAGAATATAATCTCTAAGGGTATTTTAAGGACATAGTTGCAGCCTATTCTAATAATACAGTAAGGGGTTTGTGTAAGGATAACCAAGAATTTGATGACTATAAAGATGATCAAAACGTGCATCAAATGGGTGAAGGATTGAATAAAGAAGCCTTCAAATTTTATGGGCTTTTGCAAGAGACTAATGAAGAGCTTTTCAAAGGGTGCAAGAAACATAGTAAGCTATCATTCATCTTGGATCTATTTCATAAGAAATATGTTTATAAGTGGAGCAATAAGTCATTTTTAGGTTTACTTAAAATATTGAGAGAAACATTACCAAAAAGAGAGAAGTTACCTAAATCAAATTATGAGGTCAAGAAAAGAGTTAATAAATTAGGACTTGGTTATAAAAAGATTGACATTTGTCCCAATTTTTGCATGTTATTTTAAGAAGAACATGAGAAAGACAATGTTTGTTCCATTTGTGGTGCCTCAAGATGGGAGAATAAGCAAATAGATTTTATAGAGCTAATGAAGAAGAAAACTAAAAAAGCAACAAAACAATTGCGTTGGTTTCCTTTAAAGCCTAAGTTATAGAGATTATTTATGTGTTCTAAATTAGCTTCCTTAATGCGATGGCACCTTGATGAACATAAAAATGATGGGCATTTGAGGCATCCTGCTAATGATCTAGCATGGAAAATGGTTTAATGTGTGACATAGGGAATTCTTAAAAGAACCTCAAAATGTTCGACTTGGTTTAGCTAGTGACAGGTTTAATCCATTTAGAAATATAAGTGTTGTGCATAGCAGTTGGCCTGTTATCATTATTGTGTATAACTTACCTCCTTGGTTATGCATGAAACAACCATCTTTAATTTTGGCTTTACTCATTCTTGGTCCTAAGTCTCCTAGTGACAAAATTGATGTAATGATATAGCCACTAATTAATGAGTTGAAAGACCTTCGATTAAATGGGTTGGAGACATATGATGCACATATAAAAAGAACCTTCCAAATGAAAATAGCATTGATGTGGACAATTAATGATTTTCCTACTTATGGTTTGTTATCAAGGTGGAATACTAAGGGTAAATTTGCATACATATCTTATGGTTTTGATACATGGTCAAAATGGTTATATTATGGTGGCAAGTATTGTTTTATAGGTTATCATCGATTTTTGGAACTTGATCATCCTTTCAGGAGTGATAAATTCAATTTTATTAATAAAGAAGAATATAGAAGAAAGCCCAAGAAACTAAATGGAAGTGATATTTTATATCTATTAAAAGGTCAAGTGGTTTTAAAGAATGAAGATGGTACAGACATTATTTTGAGTGATGCATTAAAAAAAAAAAAGAAGTATATTCTTTATTTTACCTTGTTGGGAGTTTAATTTGATAAGGCACAACTTTGATGTTATACATATTGAGAAGAATGTGTATGATAATATTTTAAATATACTATTAGACATAGATGGAAAAACAAAAGATAATTTGAAAGCTCATTTTGACCTTCAAGCAATAGGTATAAGAAATGACCTCACCCTAAAGAACTTCCTAATGGAAAGCTATTATTGTCTCATGCTTGTTATACAATGTCTTTGGCAGAGAAAGAAAAAATACTAAAGGTATTAAAAAGAGTGAAAGTCCCAAATAATTACTCATCAAACCTTTTTAGATGTGTCAAAGTTAAGCAACACAAAGTCATTGGGCTCAAAAGTCATGATTGTCATGTCTTGATGCAAGACATACTTGTAATAGCAATGAGGGGTTCTCTACCAAGTAAAGTTATTCAAGCTATAGTTGATTTAGGTTCACATTTTCAAGAAATATATGCAAAGATTCTTAAAGTAAGTCGCTTGGAAGAATTTAAGATACAAATAATAGAAACTCTTTCTTGCATGGAATGCTCTTTCCTTTATC
>JAHLGO010021098.1:5335212-5481268 GCA_020615895.1 Ceriops decandra | reverse complement strand
AATGATACATGGGAGCTGGTTCCAAGACCCATTAATAAGAATGTCATAGGAACAAAATGGGTGTTTAGGAATAAACACAATGAAGATGGCAAGGTGGTGAGGAACAAGGCTAAGCTGGTGTGCAAAGGCTACACTCAAATAGAAGGGATAGATGTTGATGAAACTTTTGCACCAGTAGCAAGGTTAGAAACTATCAGAATGTTCTTAACTTTGGCAGCACACATGAGGTATAAAGTCTATCAGATGGATGTGAAATCTACCTTTTTGAATGGGCTCCTGAAAGAAGAAGTGTATATTGAACAACTCGATGGAGTACAAATCTGTGAGGATGAGACACATGAGTGCAAGTTGAAGAAAGCCTTGTATGGTCTTAATCAAGTTCTAAGAGCATGGTACAGTAGGATAGATGTGTACTTGAGAAGGTTGAACTTCAAAAGAGGAATGGGTGATAATAACCTGTATGTATTCAACTCAGAGAAAGGCCAGCTGATAACCATAATATGTGTAGATGACATCATTTTTAGAGGGGATCACTTTGAGCTATGCCAAGATTTTACACAGAAGATGAGTGAGGAATTTAAGATGTCATTGATTGGAGAAATGACATACTTTCTTGGATTACAGATAAATTAGTGTGAAGAAGGTATCTTTATTTCTCAGATGAAGTATGCTAAAGAGATACTGAAAAGGTTTGACATGAAGGATAACAGACCTATCAGTACCCCTATGACAATGGGTTGTAAGTTAACAAAAGATCAGGAGGGAAGGAGTACAAGCCCCATAGAGTACAAGAAGATGATAGGGAGCCTTTTGTACCTTATAACATCAAGGCTTGATCTTATGCAAAATGTGTGCACTGCTAATAGATTCCAAGCTGACCTTAAGGAGTTTCATGTGTTGGCAGTGAAAAGAATCCTAAGGTACCTCAAAGGAACATTGGAAATGGGTTTATGGTATCTAGCCATGGATTCTGTTAAACTACAAGCATACACTAATATAGACTAGACAGGAAGTATAGATGATAGAAAATCAACTAGCGGCTGCAACTTCTACTTGGGCTCAAAGTGTGTTGCATGGTTAAGTAGAAAGCAAAACAATATTGCTTTGAGCACAGCTGAGGCTGAGTATATGGCTACTTGTGCAGCATGTACATATGTGATATGGATGCTAAGACAATTGGCATACTTGGGTGCTGAAGTGAAGTTACCAGCGAGTGTACTTTGTGATAATCAAAGTGCTATTGATTTAAGCAAGAATCTAGTTCAACATTTGAGGAGCAAGCATATTGAAATTCGATATCACTTCATCAAAGATCAAGTGGAACAGGGTACAATTCAGTTGGAGTATGTTGGCACTAAAGATCAAATTTCAAATATTTTAACTAAACCTCTGTTCATAGAGTTGTTTGAAAGCACAGATTGGGCCTATCTGTGCAAATGCCTCCTCAAGCCTGAAATTCAGGTGAACCCTCCATCTCTACTTTGTGAGTTTTTCAGATTTGTAATTGGTTGGCAAAGGGGGAGAGAAGCAACAGTGCAGGAGGAGCTGTTAAGAAAGGGAGAGAGCATATTTAGGGGGAGTTGAAATTGCTGCATGTCTTGTTCTCCGGTTTGTCGTCCTTTCATTATAAGTGTTGCCAATAATTATAAAGGGAGAGATTGTTGTTCCTATAGCCTTGTATCGGTTGTAATTATTGTCAACTAAGTTTAAGTGTGCAAGAAAGAAAAGCCACATGGAAGGGCAAGAAGGTAAAAGCCACATCGAGGGGTAAGAACGTAAAAGCTGTATAGAAGGGTAAGATAGTAAATTCGCCCTATTAGGATTTTATAGAGGAGTATATAAAGGCCAACATAAGAGAGCACAAAGTAGCCATTGTCAGGAAGGAGAGAAAATGAAAATTAAGCAAATCAGTGTAGATCGGCGCAAGGAGAGAGAAGTTCGACGGCCAAAACAAACGGTTGAAAAAGATAGAGAAATGGTTGAAAGAGGCTGGATGACTGGACAGCAAATCAAAAGAGTGAAATGGCAAAACCATTGGAAGAGAGAGAAAAATCACATACAGAAAAATTAGAATAGACAGCGAAGGAGAGAAAAACTTGATGGCCAGATTGGGAAATGAGATACAGAAAGGGATACCACCGGTAGAATAATGAGAGAGAGATGGACGAAGAGAGAGACATCACCGGAATAGCATACAGTAGATCTGCGATAGCATGAGACACATGAATGACACAGCAAGGAGAGAATCATGAAATAGACGAAGAGAGAGACACCATCGAAAGAGTAGACAGCAGATCTGAGACGGTGTGAGACAAACGGACGACATGAAAAAGGAGAGAAAACCAGTTGAAAGAGAGAAAACCAGAGATGGAAAAAGAAAGAGCCAACAGCAGAACAGGGGTGGACTAAGAAAAATAGACCATCGGCCATAAGAAACAACGTAGGAAAAAATTTGGTGAAGCATTAAAAGAACTCAACATATTTCCAGATTTCTTTAAGAGAGGTTAGAGAGCATTACGGTGAACTTCTAAACGGTAGTAGAGTAGCCTTTCAATTCAACAGTGGCAAGACAAGCTAGAAGAAGGGTAGACACAGTAAGTGATACTCTGTATTTTACATACTTAGTAATTGCAATAGTAAAAGGAGTAGAGGATTAAGACATCCATTGTAACTAGAATTTTTAAGTATAGTGGATAGTTTCGGTAAGGGAGAGTCCCTACCACTGTGGATATATGTCACGTTAACGAAACCACGTAAATCTTGTGTGTCCTTAATTTGCTTTACGTTCTGTGTTTTGAATTGAATTATGAATGTAGTTAAAGTATCAGCCAGCCCATAACCTAATGAAATCCTAAAAAGAACATCCGAATTGTTTATTAGGCAAGGTGTCTAAAAGGTGACTTTAGGGACTATTGTGATTAGTAGGTAGCAATAGAACTACCTTAGTCGAGTCTGAGAAAGAGTTCACTTTTAAGAAGAGGTTAAAGTTGTTCACTTACCTACGAATTGCGAATTGTGGTGATACTAATTCACTCGCCTTTTAGTATCACAAACTAGTAGATCCTAGAGAGAAGTCGAGAACTTCATATTTCAAGTATATTAATTAGGTTTGGACACTTTGTCAAACTTGAATTTGCACCATTTGAAGTTTAGTTGGTCTAAATGTCCTTAATTAATCCATTTAGTGTTTCTTTAATCTTTTTGGCTTTAGCTTGTGTTATTGGGCCTTTTGGAATGTGCAATGGACCTCTTGTATCCATTGAAGCTCTAGCTTGTGTTATTGGGCCTTTTGGAATGTGTGATGGACCTTTTGTATCCATTAAACTTCTAGTTCATGTTATTGGGCCTTCTAAAATGTGCAATGGACCTTTTGCATCCATTAAAGTGTTCCACCCATTATCTCTATGGTTCTCATCATTCCCCGCTCTCCTCAAATGGATTTGTCCCCGAATCATTACTTATATCAAAAGGGGAAAGATAAAAAATGTTACACTCACATTATACTTACCGAGAAGGTCCAACTTATAAGCATTGTCATTAATTCGTGCTACAACTTGAAAGGGACAATCTCTTCTAGGTTATAGCTTTGAACGCCTTTAAGCTGGAAATCATTCCTTATGCTTATACATCCAAACCCAATTACCAAGTTCAAACACCACCTTCTTTTGTCCTTTATTGACATGGGATGCATATTACTTAGTTCGTTTGTCAATATGTTGTCGCACCTTCTCATGCAATTTTTTTTTTCATGTCAGCTTTGTGTTCACCATCTAAGCTAGCATATTCATTGATAGGTATGAGTACTAAATCCAAAGTAGTTAACATATTAAAACCATATACAATTTCAAATGGAGAGTAACTAGTACCAGAATGAACACTCCTATTATACGTAAACTCAATATGTGGTAAATAATCTTCCCATGTTTTCAAATTTATTCGAATAATAGTACATAAAAGAGTAGAAAAAGTTTGATTAACCACCTCAGTCTGCTTATCAGTTTATGGATGACAAGTAGTTGAAAACAATAGCTTAGTACTTAACTTACCCAACAAAGTCTTCCAGAAGTAGCTTAAGAACTTTGTATCTTAGTCTGAAACAATGCTTCATGGCATGCCATGCAAATGTACTACTTCTTGAAAGAATAAGTTAGCCACATTGTTTGCATCATCAGTTTTATGGCATGGGATGAAGTGTGTCATCTTTAAAAATCTATCAACAACAAATACAGAATCCCTACCCCTTTTTTGTTTGTGGCAATCCTAGTACAAAGTCCATAGATAAATCAACCCAAGGATGGCTAGGTATGGGTAGAAGGCGTATATAATCCATGGGGTAAAACTCTATATTTAGCATGTTTGCATGTTATGCATTTCTCACATATCCTCTCAACATCTTGTTTCTTGTGTGGCCAAAAGAAATGTTCATTTAGGACATCTAGGGTTTTCCTAACTCCAAAATGATCCCTTAGACCACCCTCATGAGCTTCTCTTACAACCAACTCCCTCAAAGAATTCATAGCATGCATAAATGATTTTCCCTAAATAAGAAACCCTTATACTTATAAAACTTCTTAAAGGCTGACGTCTCACATGTTCTATACACATTAGCGAAGTCAAGATCATTTACATATAAATCCTTAGTATGTTTAAATCCTAATAAGTTTGCAGTAAGTGTAGAGATAAGGGCATACCTGAAAGATAATGCTTTAGCTACCACATTTTCCTTACCTTGTTTATATTTGATGATATAGGGAAAAGTCTTAATGAATTCATTCCACTTGGCATGTCTTTTGTTCAACTTTCCTTGTTCCTTCAAGTGCTTCAAAGATTCATGGTTAGTATGGATGACAAACTCCTTGGGCCAAAGGTAAAGTTGCCATGTCTCCAAAGCCTATACCAATGCATAGATCTCTTTATCATAAGTAAGATAATTAAGGATTGCTCCACTTAGCTTTTCATTAAAGTAAGCAATTGGATGCCTTTCCTACATCAAAATAGCTCTAATGCCAATACCTGAAGCATCACACTTAGTCTTAAAAGCTTTTACAAAGTTAGGTAAGATAGTAAGGGTTCAAAACTTAATTTTTCCTTGATGCAATTAAAAGCCTTGGCTTGGTCATTACCCTACCTAAAACTTATGTTCCTTTTGATAAGCTTAGTGAGTGGTGCAGCAATGGTGCTAAAGTCCTTAACAAAGCATTTATAAAAAGTAGTTAGACCATGAAAGCTATGTATATCACTAATTGACTTAAGTGTAGGTCAATCACAAATTGCCTTAACTTTTTCCTTGTCAACCTTAAAACCTTTAGCACTGACGATATAGGCAAGAAATGTGATTTGATTAGTACAAAAGGAACATTTCAATAAGTTAGCATACAATTTCTCAAAACATAAAACATGTACAATAAAATGTAAATGATCAAGATGCTTTTCTAGGGTTTTACTATATATCAAAATATCATCAAAATATACAACTACAAATTTACCAATGAATGGATACAAAACATGATTCATTAGTCACCTAAAAGTACTTGGTGCATTAGTGAGACCAAGTGGCATAACAAGCCATTCATACAAACCGTACTTAGTTTTGAAAGTTGTTTTCCACTCGTCTCCCTCTCTCATCCTAATCTAATGATATCAACTTTTCAAATCAACCTTAGAAAAGACAAATGAACCATGCAATTCATCCAACATATCATCTAATCTAGGTATGGGGTGATGGTACTTTATAGTGATTTTGTTGATTGCTCGATAATCAACATACATCCTTCAAGTCCCATCATTTTTAGGTATAAGGACAAGACTAGCACATGGACTTATGCTTTCCCTCATATATCCTTTGGCAATAAGCTCCTCAACCTGCCTTTTAAGCTACTTTTTCTCCTCAGAATTACTCTTATACGTTGGCTGGTTAGGAATAGATGCACCTAGGATGAGATCAATTTGATGCTCAATTCCTCTATTAGTTATAATCCACTTGGGACATCATTAGGGAATATGTCTTCAAATTCCTACAATAGAGCAACAACAACACTAGGCAAAGATGGGTCAAACTTGTTAGTGTTAAAATACCTTTTTATACAAAAGTACAATCATAGGCTATTTGGCATAGAATGCTCTTTTGACATCATTTTCTTTTGTATACAAACTTTCTCTTTTCTTCTCTTTCTCTTGTGTCCTCACGTTTTCTCCTCTCTTTTCTCTTTTATCAATCTCTCTTTTTTGTTCACTCTTATTTTTAATCCTTAATTGATCCTTATAAGCTTGTTGAGGTGATAATGGTACAAGAGTGACAAGTTTTTCATTCATTACAAAGGAATATCGATTCTTGAAGCCATCATGCGTAAGCGCCTGTCAAATTGCCATGGTCTTCCTAATAGAATATGGCCCGTATTCATAGGTATAACATCACAAAAACTTCATCATGGTACTTTTTGATAGAAAATGATATGAGCAGTTGTATATTTACCTTAACTTCACCACTTTCATCTAACCACTGAAGCTTATATGGCCTAGGATGCTTCATAGTAGGTAAATCCAGCTTCTCAACCATAGTTATGCTAGCAACATTAGTGTAACTCCTATCATCAATAATCATACTACATACCATATCTTTATGAGACACCTTGTTTGAAAGATGTTATCTCGTTGCACCTCCTTTTTTTTCTTTACTTGCATATTCAATGCTTGCTTTGTAACGAGAGCTGCTCCGTTAATCGAATACTCCTTTCCATCATTTTCACCCTTTGATGATGGCATAGAAATATCATTTGATTGACTTTCAGTTTCAACATCACCATTACTTCTTGAAATCATTGCACGTTTGTTTGGACATTGAGATGCAATATAATCCTTGCCCAAACACTTAAAACATTTAACATCTCTATTTCTATTTGGTTGGGTTTAAAATGACTTGTCTTCTTATTAGAATCCATATTCTTATGCTTGGATAACTTGGATTTAGACTTGTAATTTGCCATTTTGTCCCTTTTACTCCAATTTGGCTTCCAATATGAGGTAGAACCCGAATTCTACCCAAACCGTGTGGAGCCCTTTTATTTAAGTTACCTCTCAACTTTTATTACCATGTGCACCATGTCTTTTAATTCCATATAGTGTTACAATTCAACCATGTTTGTTATGCCCCTATTTAGCCCTTGTAGAAATTGAGCTATGGTTGCCTCTCTATCTTCTTTTATAGTCACTCTAATCATGGTAATCTCCATCTCCTTGTGGTAGTCCTTCAAACTTTTAGTGCCCTAAGTGAGCCTTTGTAGCCTTTGGTACAACTCCTTGTAATAGTGATTAGGGATAAACCTCCTTCTCATGATAGTCTTCATCTTTTCCCATGTATCAATAGGTCGTTCATGATTCCTTCTTCTAGTCAAAACAAGCTGATCCCACCAAACATAATTAGTAAATTCAACTGCAGCAAGCTTTATCTTTTTCTCCTCAGAATAATTATGGTAGTCAAAAACTAATTAAACCTTCTTCTCTCATTCTAGGTATGCATTAAGATCATTCTTACCTTGGAATGAAGGAATTGTCATTTTAATACTGCCTAAATTATGGTCATAGGTGCCTTACCTCCCAAATTCTTTTTTATCCCTTCTATTGTTAACAGTTTTAACCACAATAGTTTGATCTTCAAATTCATCTTCTTTTACATCATCTTCATGGTCATAGACATGTCTCAATTGTCTTCTTGCTTTAGGAGCCTCATATTCTCCATGCCTCATTTGCAACTCTGCTATTGTATTGGTTTGCTCCTCCATCCTTTCCCTCATATCATTAAATCTGGTATTCATGCACTTAAATTGTTGTTGCATAGCTTTGATCATAAAGGACACATCACCAACTCCTTCCTGAGTTGACCCTTTGTCTTTGGATGTCATAGTATTACTTCTACACAAAATAATTAGGATACCTTACAAAACACTCCCTCACGTGTGTCACTTAAAAGATGGTGTCACACTCCCTTATGTTTACACTCTTTATGGCTTCCTCTTTATATGAACTTTCACTCTTACCTTTTACCACTTAGATTTCCCCTTTCATCTCTATAAAGAACTAAACAATGTAAATCAAGGGTATTGATTTTGAACAAAATAAGATAAATGGCATAGAATTGAACAAATTAGAGAACAAGAAATCAAAAATGAAAAAGGATACGAAGGCATACAAATTTAATGAACTAAACTCACCAAAATCAAGATAGGGGTAGTATAACCTAGAGGAAAAACTTGGGTAACAAAATAGGAAAATAGATAGTAGAATTGGAGTTGAGCAAGAAAAACTTTATTATTATTGTGACCAATATGACCAAACTATTAACCTTATCAATAACTTGAATTTGATGTTCTCTTTTTTTGTTTTCAACACAAAACAATAGTAGAATACTTAGATACAACAATTGGAATTGAAATTACCATGTTTATAAGTTTAAACAAATAAGCAAAGAGAGAAGGATTACAAACAAACAAATTTGTGCATTTGAATGGTAATGCACATAATAGACAAACTAAATAGAGATAAATAAATCACAAGGTAGAAAATTGAAGAGTAATGAAATCAACCTGATTTAGAATTAGGCTCTGATATCAACTGATGCAGAAAACACCAAAAAGACGTGGCTTAAGGACCCAACGCACATAAGGAATGAAAGAACAACTAGGAAAGCTTAACTAAAGTTTAATAACACAAACCCTAAACCCACCACTCGAAGGAACACAAACTTGAGAGTGATAAGTCGATTGGAACACCATAAGAAGAAGTACCTCTTGATAAGTTCATTAGTCTTCAAAAGAACTGAGGTAGAAAAACTCTTACTTTTTATTTACTCAAAGTTGTCTAATTTTTTTTTCTAGAGCTTACAAGGGGTGCTTATTTATAGGCTAAGATAGCAATCCCAAAGAGGCATAAATTCCTACTTAGGACAAATCCTCATTTTGGAGGAATTCCTAACTATGCACAAATTTCAACATAGACAATAACTCCTATTTAGGAAAGAATGCTATTACTTAGTCTGACCAATTAAGTATTCCAATTATATTAATTAGGCTTGGACTTTTTATCAAACTTGAATTCACACCATTGGAAACTTAGTTGGCTTCAATGTCCTCAATCAACCTATTTAGCACTTCTTTAATCTTTTTGGCTATAGCTTATGTTATTGGGTCTTTTAGAATGTTCAATGGACCTCTTGCATCCATTGAAGTTCTAACTCGTGTTATTGGGCCTTCTGAAATATGCGATAGACATCTTGCTTCCATTAAAATCTTCCACTCATCATCTCTATGGTTCTCATCACTTAATAATAAGTCTTTTTCTCTAAGTAATTTAAAATGCTTTATTCATTTAAAAATGAGACCATTACTTCATTTTTAACAAATAAGATTCCTCTTTTTGTTTTAAGGAGTCATTCACTTAATAAAATCATTAAAATAAGTTAAATATCTATATCAATCATTAATTTCATTACAAGATGCACGTTATCGTGTCTTGAGTAGTTCAAATGTATTGAAGTTCATTTGATAAAGAAATTATTACACTTAATTAACTTTCTTTACTATAATAAAATGTTCATTACTTAAAACATAAGACTTTCTCTTGATTACTTGATAATAGGAATTTTTATATGAGTTGTCTAAATCTACTAAAGTCTTTTAAAGAAAGGAAATTAGCTTTTTTTTTTATCAAGAAATAATCGTTCGTTGCATGAATCTTGAGATTGTGACCCAATTGTTTGGTAATAATGCCTCTCCTTTTGTTGTAAGGAGTTAATCACACCAAATAACTATGTAATTAACTTCCATGTCTACAGCAAATATGATTTTCATTGAGACATGTAGATTAATACGCCTAGCTAAAAAGGCTTTTAAGTCATTTACTTAATAAAATCTTTAAATTAACTTAAATATCTCTGATAATCATTGATTTCATTGTGAGATGCATACCACTATTTGTTAGGCAATCCAAAGCTTTTGCAATCCATCAAATAAAAAAAAAAAATTAATTTTGATTAACCTTTTTATTATAAAAGAATTGTTCATTGTTTGAACATAAAAACATGAGATAATTTCTTGAATACTTAACAATATGACTTCTCACTTAGGCTTTGAAATAAATAAGCTGCTACATGTGATCTACTTTGTTTACTTGGAAAGAATCATACATTACTTAAACTTAAAACCATCACCTGATTCCCTAGCACAAAAACTTCTCCTTTTGTTGCAACAAGTCAAGCCCACAAAATTATCATATAATTAACATATATATCTCTAACAAACATTATCTTAATTATGACCTGCACAAAGTAGATCCTTCCATACCATAACTGTATCCCTTAATAACAAGAGTGGATTGTGTGATTTAGGAGTAATCCTATTACACTATGGCGTAGCTCACACATTGTGGGTGATTATGTAAAAATTGTCTCATATTCGTAGGCGCTTGTGTTTGATTAATATTTGTATGGTCGCTCTCACATAAAGGAGAAAGATAAAAATTGGATTATCGGCTCTAACAAGTCTCAGAGGTTAAATTTGAAAAGATTTATAAAAAGTGAGCATCTCACACTGATTCACCCCTCCCCCTCTTAGTGTGAGATCTAAGAAGGTCCTCATTAGCTACTGGATGATTAATTTGTTCCCAAGATGCTTATAGATACATATTGGTTGATTTCCTTATTATAGGATTATATTTTGGATGGATGACTCTAATCATATAGGAGGGGTACAAATAGCTTATCACTGAAAAGGATGTTTGGAAATCAGACACTTGGGATCAAACTGAGACATTGATTAAAAGGTTTGAACCATACTACTTTTCTTGCATATGCCTTTTGTATGGTGTTGGAATGTATTTAACATTATCAAATTTCAAGTTTTAGAAATGTTGGTTTAAAGAGTCTCAAAGGCCAAAGCCTTGGTTGTTACGAGCACTAAACAATTACTTTGGGGGGAGGTATTAATTGAACTACATTGCTATGTTGTTTTTGTCACTCTATTTAAAGTTTAGGAACTCTAAAGTGTTTGATTAGAGTTGTGAGTGGATTCCCTTTTATGCATATGATTTTATTTGTCTTGTCTTATGTTTCTGTAGGTTTTGGTTAGGAGGGCTTCTTAAGGTAATTGGCTCATTTGCAAATTCTTACCCTTATATGTTTAATTTGGTATAATTTGTCTAACTACTCAAATTATTGAAAAATCACTTTGAATGCTTATTTTATGCATTAGATTCATTCTTGCTTATTTTGCCCCTTTTGAGTTATCATTGAAAGTATTTGATGGAATGCTGTAAGAAAACTTTTTTTTTTTATGGGTTTTGTTCATTTTCTAACACAATGCTCTGCAACACTTACTAGTTTTTGAATAGACGTGATGTAAGTATAATGTCAAATGTGATGTTCCATGTTAAAACTAAAGAAAATGAGCACAAGGAGCTTGTTACTCGCAAAAGAATTCATGTAAAACTTATGTTTATTTTGTTGATGTCCTGTAGATTGGCAATAAACTTTGTTAGTTTGGGGGGCATGTTTTATTAAACCATCTCTTAAAGGGCTGATGATCCTTATTTGTCAAATTATGTGCCTTATCAATTTTTTTGTCATTGGTTAGGTTCAAAGCTTTTGTTAGAATTTAAATGAATCCCAAAACAAATGATTTGCATATATCATGGGTATCTCATATTATTAAGTTTTGAATGCTTTCTTGAAACAATGATGAATCTAAGTGAGCAAAGAACTTGGAGTGACATTTGATTTATGGTTGGATATATTTTATCTATAAATTTTTCATCTGAATGTTAAATTTTATCTAAGATTGATTTTCTAAACCCAATATGTCAAGCCCATCTTTGATGGCTAATGTTGGATTTGTTTTCAATGCCATCTTACATGGTTATATGTGTTGATTTGAGGTTATGAATTCTGTTGAGATGCAGAAAGTTCATTGAGAAAAAATCGGTGATGACAGGTCAACTTTGATGTTAAGAAGTCAATGTTGATTGTGACCCTAAATTTTAAGGGTCAAGATTAACCATTAAGTGTTGACCATTTACTTTTAATTTTAAGAAATCAATATTGACCATTGACCTTAAATTTTAGGAATCAAAGTTGGCCGTTGATTGTAAGGCAACATTTGGGAATCAACGATGACCATTGATAATCATGTAGCCTTAATTTCAAGGCTTTATAAATACCCCTATGTGTCTTGCAATATAGGGGTGTGCTGCAGAAAATTGGGAGAGTTGGTCAAAGAGAGGTAAATAGAAAATCTAAAGCCATAAGGAGACATAACAAGGTTATCGACCAAGAGAGTACAGCAGCCACCCACACTAGCAAACACCATTAGGCAGCCACTCGCACCTGCAAACTACCAAGGCAGCAGTTGGCAAGGGGTGAAACAACAATAGATAAGAGGTGGAGCAGCAGTAGAAGGGTCTGATATTAGCAAACCACCAAGGCAGTAGTTGGCAAAAGGAGGCAGCAACAACTTGTGAATCCAGTAAGAGGTAAAGTAGTAGCACAAAGGTCTTGCACTAGCAACCAATGTGCAGTGGTGCACTAGCAGACAATAGTAGCAACAAAAGAAAATAGTTGCAATGTGCGTGGATAGTAGCAGCGGTGCGAGTAGATAGTTATAGCGCACAAAGAGAGTAGTAGTAATACTTGAAGATAGCTACAGCGTGTGGGGATAGTAGTAATGACATGAGAAAACAATTGCAGTGCACAGGGATAGTAGTAGCGGCACGAGAAGACAATTGCATTGTGTAGTAGTAACAGCATGAGTAGACAGCAATAGCACAGGCAGATAGCAACAATATGCTCAGATAGTAGGAATAGCATGTGTGGATAATAGCCATAGTGTGTGCAGATAGAAGTAGCAACGCGTGTAGATAGAAGCAGTAGCACACAAGAACAGTATGAGTAGCATATATGGATAGCAGGAACAGCATGTGCAGCAAGTAGCCGTAATGTATGCAAACAGCAGGAGCAGCATGTGCAAATAGTAGTAGTAGCACAAGTGGATAGCAGTAGCTACGCATGTGCAAACAGTAGGAGCACATATGTGGATAACAGTAGTAGCACGTGTGGATAGCAACAACAACATGTGTAGACAATATTAGTAGCATGCATAGATAACATTTGTAATGTGCATGGATTGCAGCAGAAGTGGGTGTGGATAGCATTAGCAGTGCACATAGATAGCAGTGGTAGTGCATGTAGACAGCATTAGTAATACACAATGACAATGTGTATAAACAACATTAACATCGCATGCAGGCAACACCAGCAACGGGTAAGACAACACTGGTAGTGAAGGAAGGAGAAGATCCATATTTTACTCTAACAATCTGTACACATTGAGTGATCATTCTTCATGAAAGGTTTTATGATATACTCTTGATAAATTTGCTGAAAAGTAGGGTGGGATATCCTTAGAGTGATCAAGAGATCAATTTTTTGACTGAGAGATTGTTGTTAGTGGTTAAGGAGTAGTCCTTCCATAAATGGTGAAATAGTGATCCTTCCACAACATTATTGTATCCCTTGATAACAAGGGTGGATTGTGTGATTTATGAGGGATCTTATCATACCATGGATGTATCTCACACATTATGGGTGAACCATGTAAAAATTGTCGTGTGTGTTTAGGTGCTTGTGCATTAATTTATAATTGTACGGTCATGCTCACACAAAGAAGAAAAATAAAATAAAATTGGATCATTAACTTAACAAGTTATAGAGGTTAAATTCAGATCAATTTGTAAAAATAGGATATCTCACACTGATTCACCCTCCCTCTCAGTGTGAGACCTAAAACAGTCCTCATTAAGTGGTATTAGAGCTGGTTCCTCTGTTGATCCAATTGTTCTATCTTGAATTGAAGTTATGTATTGTTGTGTAAGTTTTTATCACTACTGATACTTGAGATCATGGATATAATGAACAGTATAAACAATAATGGCATCCTTACATTTGATGGACAAAATTATTAGTTATGAAAAAATAGAATGCTTTTATATATGATATCCCTTGGTCTTGATGTGTTTAAGTCTATTGTTAGTGGCTTTATCCCCGTTGCTGAAGATGATCTTATGACACCAGCTAATAAGAAGAATTTGAAGTATGATGGAAAGGCGAGAAATGCCTTATATGCCTCATTGTCAAATAAAGAATTTACCAAGGTGATATGGTGTAACACGACCAAGCAAATTTGGGACAAATTAAAGAATATCTTTGAAGGAGACAAGGTTATGAAGGAAGCCAAATTACAAATTTGGAGGAGCATATTCAAAGACATAAAGATGTAGAATGATGAGATTGTAGATGTGTTCTTCCTAAGAGTCAATGAAATTGTGTGCTCAATTTGAGGCTATAGAGAGGAGATCCATGATGCTATTGTGGTAAGGAAAATACTGAGAACCTTGCTAGAAGCTTACAACGCCAAAGTTTCTTCCATAGAAGATAAAGTTTTGGATAGGTTGCCTTTAGATGACCTGTATAGCATATTGGTGGCTTATGAAATGAGAATATCCCCAATAAAGAAAGAAAAAAACTCTAAGGTGGAGAACGAGCTAGCTTTCATGGCAATAAGGAAATTAAAGATTAAAGACCAAGAAGAGGAGTCTGACAGCAGCTCCAAAGAAGAAGATGGTGATACTAAGTTGGATGGAGTCATGACATATATTGCTAGGAACTTAAGGAAAAGAAAAGGGAAAAATAGTAAGTAGGCACTTTGTTGTGGACTACCCAAAGAGAAGAGAAGCAAATAGTAAGGATAATGAGAAGCCAGTCTTGAGGAGGAAGATAAAGTAATCTAGCTACTCCAAAGCTGGAAATTCAGGTGCCAAAGGGAAAAAGAAGTTCTTCATATCCAAAAGAAAAAATTTCTTGAGCAAGCTAGAAGAAGAAGAAGATTTTGAAGAAGAAAGTGTGATGATTCCGATGATGAGGTTGCAAAGGATGTGCTGGTTGCTTGAGTAAATGATGATTAAGAATCTTCAAGTGAAGAAAAATCAATAGAAAAGGAAGAGGATGAGTTATTAGAGCAATTTGAGGAGTTGAGAGCTTGTTTGTGTAAAAATAACAGGCTAGAAAAAGAGGTAATTAATCTCAATAAGCTGTGTGAAATTTTTTCTATTGGTGAATCTAATCTCTAGGTGAAGGTAAAGGAGTTTGAAGCAAAAGAGGAGTACTTGAAGAAAATTGAGGAATTAAGCATACTTAAGGCAAAGTAAGGCAATATACATGAAGACCTTGGTGCTAAGTTGATTGTACAAGAGCAAGAGATGTTGACTTTATAAGCTAAGCTTCACAAGGCTGAGTCTGAGTTAAAGAAGCATAAAGAAAGCTTTATGCATAAGCTAGGGAAGTGAGAGAAGAGTCATCATTAGTAAATGCCATCAAGGAGGATGCTAGCAAAAAGTTGAATGAGTGTCTAAACAATCAAAGACCTCATTCCATGAGGAAGAAAGGACTTGCCTACATTGAAAAGCCGAATGAGAAGGTAAAAGAAAAGAAGAAAATTGTGTTTGTGCTAAAAAGCAAGCACAATGATATGATGGAGATGAGAGATGAACCTAAGTTAAAATGGGTTAGGAAAGACATGGTGGATACTCCTATCTATAAGAGACAAATTGTCAAAGATGGAGAGACGGTTGCCATACTAGTTGCTGAAGATAGGAGACATGGACTTGGTGAAAGAAGAAAATCTAGTTTCAAAGGATTTTGCTAGAGCTATTGTAAGTATAGGCACAAGGCTAATGCTTATTGGTATACTTGACCTATAATAAAAAGGAGTGTGAGGTAAGAGTTTAAGGGGAGATTCTATGAAGATAGGAGGCAATCTCACGTGGAAAGAAGTCATATTTCTTTGAGAAAAAGTTTTGATTTGTTGGGAGAGTTTTGTGGAAGATGTGAAAGGTTTGGACAAATTATTGAGGATTGTTTGACATTACTTCCTGGGCAAAGAGTGCAAAGGAGAACACCCACACATGCTTCCACATTTGGTCAAAGAGTAATGAGGACTATTTTAGGTCTTACATTAAGAGAAGGGTGAATCAATGTGAGATATCTTCTTTTTTAAAAATCAATTTGGATTTAATCTTTGTGACTTGTTAGAGTCGATGATCCAATGTTTTATTTTTCTCCTTTATGTGAGTGCAACTGTTTGAATAAAAAATCAATGTATATGCACAAGCACCTAAGAATACATGACAATTTTTACATAGTTCACCCATATTATGTGAGCTATATCTACAGTTTAATAGAATCACTCTTAAATCACACAATCCATTCTTGTTATCAAAAGCTATAATAATGTTGTGGAAGGATCGCTCCTTAACCACTTGTGGAAGGACTACTCCTTAACCACTTACAACGATCTCTCCATCACACCAAGGGTATCCCACCTTATTTTTCAACAAATTTATCAAGAGTTTATGGTAAAACCTTTCTTGGATAATGATCAATCAATGTGTATAGATTGTTAGAGCAGACAATGGATGTTCTCTTTCCTTCACTGCCAGTGTTGTCTCACCCACTACTGGTGCTGCCTGCACGTGATGCTAATGTTGTTCATACTTGTTGCCATTGCTATCTGTGGGTGTTGCTGTTGCTGTCCATGTGTGCTGTCGCTACTGTTCGTGCACACTATTAACTTTGTCCACTACTAATGCTATCTACATGTGCTGTTGTTGCTATTCGTGTGCACTGCTAATACTGTTTGGTCGTGTTGTTGCAACTATCCCTGTGTGCTACTAATGCTGTCCATACACACTGCTATTGTTGTCCACATGCACTCCATATGTGCTGCTCCTGCTATTCGCACATGTAGCTACTGCTGTCCACTTACGCTATGCCTATTGTCCGCACGCACTATGACTGCTTACCGTATATGCTGCTCCTGCTGCGCCATTGCTGCTATCTACTTGTGCCATTGCTGCTATCTTCGCATGCTATAGCTGTCTTTGCACGTCATTGCTATCTGCACATTGGTTATTGGTGCATGACCCTTTTGCTACTGTTCCACCTCCTACCAACTGCTACCTTGGTGGTTTGCTGATGCCAGACCCTTTTGTTGCTGCTTCACCTCCTATCGGCTACTACTCCACCTCTTGCAAGTTGCTGCCTTGGTGGTTTATTGGTGCAGGTGGCTACCTTGGTGGTTTTTGCTGATGTGAGTGGCTACCTTGGTGGTGTTTGTTGGTGTGGGTGGCTACCTACCTTGCTCTCTTTCTTTCCTTCTTGGCCAGATGCACTTTGCTGCTTCTTCTTGGTGGCTGCTGTACTTTCTTTAGTTGGCTGCCTTTGCCCTCTCCTTGGCTGGCTGCCTGGCTGCACTCTCCTTGGTTGGCTACCATGCTACCTTTCTTTGCCTTTAGGTTTGCCATTCTTTCTCCTTTGGTTGGTTCTCTCAAAATTCTGCAGTATACCCTCTTCTTGCAAGACCCATAGGGGTATTTATAAAGCCTTAAGATTAGGGCTACACAATCACTAATGGTCATTGTTAATATCTCCCCCTTTGGATTTGTTGGCAACATATTAAATCCAACAATGCACATATAACAATTGTCGACTTTTACTGCTCCCCCTACATTATCATTCATAGCTCTCCCTAAAACATGCATCTCTCTTAACTTGGTTTAACTCCCTTTTTCTACTTCTCCCCTTTTATCCATCAAGCTACTCCCCCTTTTTATCAATATATACTCTTTTTGGATTTATACAAAATATCTCCCCCTTTGACAACAAATCCAAAGAATAATAGAAGAAAGAAGAGGAGAGGCGTTAGAGATACCTCAACATCTAAGGGATGATTGAATACTTAAGTTCAACCTCTTTTGTTTAAGATGACCTAGTTTTCTATGCCACAACAAATTCTCATCTTTGGTCCCTATGTAACATATGTTCTTACTTTTGGAAACTTGGTATAAGTTTCCATTTGTTCTTTCACCCTTGGTCATCTCTTAGTCTTTTTACTATGTAGCCACTCTTGTTGAAAGTAACTTCATGTCCATCATCATAAAGCTGGCTAATACTGATGAAATTGTGTTTTAACCCTTCAACTTAAAGCACTTTCTTTGATTTTAGCTTTTCTGCACCAATTTTAACAATACCAATACCTTTAATCTTTAAGGCACCATCATTGCCAAATTTGGCTGATCCTTCATCATCTTTTACTACTTCTTTAAACATCTTGGAGTCTCCTATAATATGTGAAGAGCAGACACTATCCAGGATCCATGACTTTTCTTTCTTGGAATTTTTGAAGGCTACTTCCAAAACCATAAACATTTCTCTTCCTCTTCTTCTTCTTTGGCTTAATGTGAGAGTATGTATAAGTGTTCTCCTTTGCACTTTTTGATCAAGCAGTAATGTCAAGCAATTCTTAGCAATGTGTCCAACCCTTTCATATCTTCCACAAAACACTCCCAGTAAATCAAACTTTTTTCTCAATAAAATATGACTTCTTTCACCAAGTCTCCCCTTAGACTCTTGCCTCACACTTCTCTTTATTATAGGTTGAGTATACCAATAAGCATTAGCCTTGTGCCCATACTTACCACTGCTCTAACAAAATCCTTTGAATCTTGATTTTCTTCTTTCACCAAGTCCATATCTCTTATCTTTAGTAGCTGGTGTGGCAACCTTTTCTCTATCTTTGATAATCTGTCTCCTGTGGATAGGAGTCTCCACCATCTCTTTCTTAACCAATTTTAACTTAGGTTGGTCTTTCTTCTCCATCATGTTATTGTGCTTGCTTTCAGACACATACAATTTTCTTTTCTTCTACCTTCTCACTCAACTTTTTAATGTAGCCAAGTCCTTTCTTCCTCATGGAATCAGGTCTTTAATTGTTTAGACACTCATTCAACTTTCTGGTAGTATCCTCCTCGATGGCATTTGCTGATGATGACTCTCCTTTCATTTCTATGGCTTACATAAAGCTTTCTTCATGCTTTTTTAGCTCAGACATGGCCTTATGAAGCTTGGTTTGCAAAATCAACACCTTTTGCTCTTATGTAATCACCTTAGTGCCAAGATTTTCATGTATCTTCCCTTGCCTTACCTCAAGTAGAATCAACTCCTTAATCCTCTTCAAGTACTCCTTCTCTTTTACTTTAAACTCCTTTTCTTTCACCTAGAGATTAGATTCATTAACAACAAAATTTTCATTCAACTTCTTGAAATGTTTTACCACTTTTTCCAACTTGTTGTTTTTGTGCAAACAAGTTCTCAATTCATTCTCAAGTTGCTGCACTAACTCTTCCTCATCCTCTTCTATTGATTCCTCATCATTTGAAGAGTCTTGATCATCATTTGCCTCATCATCGGAATCATCATTGACTTTTTCTTCAGAATCCTTTTTATCTACCTTGCTCAGAAAATTCCTTCTTTTGGATCTGAAGAATTTCTTTTTTACTTTGACACCTAAATTCCTAGCCTTAGAGTAGTTGGATTGCTTTATCCTCCTCTTTAGGACTAGCTTATCATTATCCTTATAGTTGGCTTCTCTTCTCTTTGGTCAATCCATGGTAAAGTGCCTAATTGTTCCATAACTAAAGCACTTTAAGGATAGTTTTCCTTTGTACTTCCTTTTTCCTTTCCTCATATTATTGGTGATGTATATCATGACCTCATCCAGTTTAGTATCACCATCTCCTTCTCTAGAGTTGTTGATGGATTCCTCTTTTTGGTCTTTAATCCTTAACTTCTTTATTGCCTTGAAGGCTAGCTCCTTTTTTGACTTAAACATCTTTTCTTTCTTCATTAGGGCTATTCTCATTTCATAAGCCACCAATATCTTGTGTAAGTCATCTTAGGGCAGCCTATCCAGATCTTTATCTTTTATGGAAGAGACTTTGGTGTTGTAAGCTTTCAGCAAGGTTTTAAGTATTTTGTTTACCATAGTGGCATTGTGGATCTCCTCTCCATAGCCTTTAATAGAGCACACAATGTCATTGACTCTTGTGAAGAAAGCATCCATAGTCTCATCATTTTGCATCTTTATGTCTTTAGACTTGTTCCTCCAAATTTGTTGCTTGGCTTCCTTCACAACTTTGTCTCCTTTATAAATTTTCTTTCGTTTGTCCCAGATTTGCTTAGCTATGTTACACCCCATCACCTTGGTGAATTCTTTATTTGACAAAGAGGCATATAAGGCATTTCTCACCTTTCCATCAAGACCAAGGGATGAAGCTACTAACAGTAGACTCAAACACATCAAGACCAAGGGACATCAGATATATAAGCATTCTATTCTTTCATAATTGATAATTCAATAGAGGACCTAGCTCTAATGCCACTTGATGAGGACTATTTTAGGTCTTACATTGACAGGAAGGGTGAATTAGTTATGTGAGATATCCTTTTTTCACAAATCGATCTGGATTTAACCTTTGTTACTTGTTAGAGTCAATGATCCAATTTTTTATTTTTCTCCTTTATTTGAGCACAATCGTATGAATAAAAAATCAATGCCCTTGTGCAAACACCCAAGAACACACAACAATTTTTATGTGGTTCACCTACATTGTGTAAGCTATGTCTATGATGTGATAGGATCATTCTTAAATCACAAAATCCACTCTTGTTATCAAGGGATACAACAATGTTGTGAAAGGATCACTCTTTAACCTCTTATGAAAGAACTACTCCTTAACCACTTACAACAATCTCCCAATTAAGGAGTTGATCTCCCGATCACTTTTAGGGTATCCCAACCTATTTTTCAACAAATTTATCAAAAGTTTACAGTAAAACCTTTCCTAGAGAAACGATCACTCAATATATACAAATTGCTAGAGCAAAAGATGGATCTTCTCCTTCCTTCACTACTGGTGTTGTCTTATTTGCTGCTAGTGTTGCCTGCATGAGATACTAATACTGTTTGTATGCGTTGCCATTGCTGTTTACGCGTGCTACTACTGTTGTCCACACTAGCTGTCCATGCATGTTGCTACTGCTAATGCTATCCGCTGCTAATGCTATTTGCATGCACTATTGCTAATGCTATTTGCGCGTGCTACTCCTATTGTCTACTCGAGCCATTGCTACTATTCCTGAGTGTTGCAACTGTCCTCACACGTCGCTACTATTTGCATGTTGTTTGCTAGTGTAGGACCTTTTTGTTGCTACTTCACCTCTTGCTAGTTGTTGCTCCACCTCCTACTACTACTTCACCTCTTGTCGGCTGCAACTCCACCTCCTGCCAATTGTTGCCTTGGTGGTTTGTTGGTGCAGGTGGTTGCCTTGGTGGTGTTTGCTGATCAAGGGGCCAGTTACCTTGCTCTCTTTCTTTCCTCCTTGGCCAGCTGCACCTTGCTGCTTCTCCTTGGTGGATGTTGCATTCTTTTTGGACAGTTGCCCTGTTGCCTCTCTATGCCTTTAGGTTTGCTTTTCTCTCTCTTTTGGCCAAATATCTCAAAATTATACTGCACACTCCCTTCTTACAAGACACATAGGGGTATTTATAGAGCCTTGAGATTAGGGCTACATGATCATCAATGGTCATCATTAATTCCCACATGTTGCTTTACAATTAACGACCATATTTGAGTCCTAAAATTTAGGGTTAATGGTCAATGGCCAATGGTTAACGGTCAATCTTGATCCCTAAAATTTAGGGTCACAGTCACCATTGACTGGTAGTTGCTTTAAAGTGTTTTTGGGCATGATATTAAATGATGACCCATTGTCAATGAGGCTATAAGACATTATAGCTAGGATAGATGATTGATATATCTAATGTCCTGGTATGTTATGCCCTTTAACTAGAATCTTGTCATTAGAAAATGAGATGTAGTTACTTATTATGACATTATTGACAATATAGTCAAATTTGGCCAAGCAAATTGCAAGCAATATATATGCGTAGTTGAAAATATGTAGTGAGAATTTTGATAAGGCTTTAAGTTGAGAATAAAGTTTCCTTGAACAAATGTCTCCTTAAGCTTTTTTACCATGGCTTAAAGATCTATTAGGGTAGGTTTTAGCTCAATAATGTACTAAATTTTGGCTTGGAAGATAGTTGCTAGTTCTTAAGAGGTTTTGATGTTTTTTTTTGGTCTTGCTTAATGCTCTAACATAAGGCCACACCTATTAATTTGTTTTGGAAGTAGTGCATCAAGATTTTTCATTATAAGTATATGCCTCTTTTGAATGTACATGGTCAGGTGATTTGTAGGTGGCCTTATATTGTCATACTTTTCAAATTTTAGAACCTTACATTTTGGTTAGAGGACTATATTTTGAACTAGATAAAGATTTGATATGTTTAAGGGGGTAAAAAAATTGTCCCCTTTGATGGCTTTAACCTTCTCTTGTAAGAGATCAATCTTTTGTTTTAAGGATGCATTTGTATGCTTTTGTCTTTGAGTTTGCTAAGGTAGCATTAATAGGGTGATTTGTTGTTAAAGTAACATATGGTGCACATATTTTAGTATTTAATGAATGCACAACTATTGTTTATCTTGAAAAGGGTTACATTACTAATTGAGAATAGATGAAAGGTGTTAAAGAAAGTTCTTGATGTTAGAGATACTTAAAATAGTCCATTAATTAGGGTAGGAAAACTTTCCTAAGGTATGATGTCTCCTATGGTCATCTTTCTTTCATTGAACATTAACTTGGAAAAGAGCCTAAGGAAAAGTGTCTAGATTTACCCTATTGCAATCATAAAGGATGGTCTTGACATCTCACCAAGGCATTAGATTGGTGTAAGGATTTACTAGAACATTAAGAGGATAGTTGATGATTTTCTAAATGAATGGATTGACATACACTTTAGTTTCTTTGTTTTGGACCCATACATATAGGTGAAGATGGAAAATGCAAAAGATGAATAAAGGGTCTCTAGAACTATTAATAATACTTCTCATTTCAGAAAGGTGGTTGAAGGGTTTTAATTAGTTGTATAATAGAGATTGAGCCCCTAGATTTTACTTATAGTATCTCATAGAGGCAGTAACCTATGGTTGATATATTAACATGCCAATCATGTATCTCTTAGCTAATTACACAATCAAACAAATAACCTCTTTAGAAAAGTTGCTAAAATGCCTTGGGTGAATAAAGGAACAATTTAGTAGATGCTAATCTAAAGGGAGCATTGGTTAATTTGTAATGCTTGCGAAGGAGCCTTTGCAGCTTATGTATCATAAAGGTCCTATGTTTTTGGAAGGTGTCTCTACCAATTACTTATACTAACACCATTAGTAATATGTTTGTAAGATTGGGAGAAAAGGAGCTTTGATTGCCATTGAGAAGTCTAAGTATTGGTGACTTAGGATGGTTGCCTTTTTCCTCTTCAAAGTTAGACTTTAGACCTTTGAGTTTTTGGACAGGAAAGAATTTGGGTGGTTGAGTGAGACTTCCTATGTCTTTAAAGCATAGGAGTTGTAACTCACCCATTTCGAGTGGTTGGATGTTAAGGTGCATTACTTAAAGTTATACTAGTGTTAAGATGACCTCTTTTGTCATTAACTTTCCTTTTAGGAATAGATGGAATTTGGCATATTCATAAGTGTTGTATGATTCAATCCTATATCATTTGTAGTAATCACCAAACCTGTCCATTAGGAAAAATAACTTATTTTTAATAAGATAAGTAAAGTACATCTTGTCATAAATGTGATTGGCAAGGACCACCCCTTTAAGGAACCCTTTTGTTAGCACTTGACCCATTATTGCATATGTTATTTAGGACTTCTTGCCTTTCATTTAAAGCAAATAAGTTTAATTATAAATCTTTAAATATACATGTTTAAAAAAGCATGTAGAAATGCTATAATATGCACTTGAACACCATTGACCTTGTATACTTTTGGTTGGTGTAACAATAGAATAAGAAAATCGACCTCATCTTTTATATATTATAGGATAAATAATAAAGGGACAATTTTGTTAGGCCAAGTAACATAGACCTAAGGACATTTTTCTTCAACTTATATTTACAATTAAAACGTTAGGCGAGATTTAATCTTTGGTATAGTTGTAGTTATATCTTAAGCTTTTTACATAAAATGGGTGATGAGCTCATGATGTCTACGGGACTCTTCTAGGAAATGACTAAGGTCCTTATTGAAGGGATATGATGGTGTCATTTCAACTCACTACTCTTTAGCATTATATATCAGCCTTTGGCTTTGCCTACTACTTTAATTCATTACGACATTTAGAACTCTCACCTAGAGTGCAAGATTGTTAGCTTTTAAAGCTAGATGGTTAGCTTTTGAATTCAAGTGTCTTAATCCATTACCTATTGTAAGAAGTATTGATTCTTTTGATTGAGTAAGTCTACTTGATATGCCGAACTTAGGTTTTGTTGAGTATTTCCACCTACTAGGTCAAGCCTTGATTCTTTTGTTTAAACATATTGGTTTATGTAACATGAGTTTCTTGTTTTACAAAAAGTGTAGGATTTATGTCATTTAATTAGTCTTGAAGATAAGCATTTCCTTGCCAGAGGACTTTATTTTGGTTTAAGGCCATTTAGAAGGTATCATGTAATTAATTCTAGTTTGGCCTCATCATCCCTATATGATAAACTACCTAATGAGATTTTGATAATTGAAAGTTGATTCCTCATTTTTTTAAAGATGTGTTTAGCTCTAAAGGAGTTAGTTAAAAAGGAAGCTTTGGTTTGGGTCCTCTAAAGAATTTGGTTGAATATCTTAGTAATTTGGTTTGCTTTGGCTTAATGATTAAGGTGTTTAGTCATTTATGACTCTAACTTTTCCTTTGGAGACAAAGCAATATATAAATTGATTAGAAATGTAGATTCTATGTCCTCAAGTTGCATGCCACAACTTATATCACTTTGAAGAAGGATGATTAAAGTGTACAAAGGTAGTTTTTAAGACATGGTTTCATGTTTGCATAAAAGGCCAAAGATGCCTACGACTTATTAGGATTGTTATAATTGAAATGGGCATCTTTTATTCCTTTAGTGAATGCAACAAACTCTTTTGATCTTGTTTGTCTAATGACTATGGTTAAGGCATATATAATTACTTTTATTATTTCAATAAAAGGAATGTATAGACACTTTCTACAATTAAGTAGAATAGGATATCTCCTTAACAATTTAGTGTATAGTTAGAAGTCTCGCTTTTGAAAATAAGTCATTTATTCTAAATTTTCTAACATGTAAGGCTAGTTGATATTATGAAAGTCTTCTAATGGAGATTCTTTTCTTTGACATATGGGGTTAGTGAGCTGGTTGAGCAAAGTATTTATATGGTTTATAAGCCATATTTATATTAAAGCTAAGCAACTTGATGGTTAGGACTAGATTGACTCCACCTTTTCTCACTTTGTGAAACAATTTAATTACCTATTCATTAATATGTTCCATAACCTTTTGGGATTATTATTAGTAGGTATATGAGGAATGCCATGTAAAGGAACTCCTTATGACATTTCATCATGTGCTAAAGATGTAATTAATTGGAATGAATTCCTCTTAATGCCATCTTTGGTCATAATATAAATCTCACATTATTTTTGCTTAATTAGTTTGGACAATTTAAAAGGTTAGGAAAATACACATCTTGTTCTTAAGTGCCTAATAAGTTCAATAGGTTTTCTATATGTTCCATTATGGGAATCATATTTGTATTTGAAAAGACAAAATTAGTGGGTTAAATCCCAAAAGTATATGGCTAACTTTAGCATGGATGGCTAGACTTTGATATCTAATAAGTAGTCGATGTCACCATAAATGTCTCAAAAGGCCCATCTTTTACTGTGGCTCCAGGTGTTCCAAATTTGATTGAGAATAAAAGATTCTAAATGTTGTAAATTGAAATCCTTAGGGACGTTTATAAATTTTAAGAAAGGGCAATCTCCCACCTATTTTTTGAGGTCATTTGAGTATTACTTGATGCAATTGTAGGTATGCTTGATGACAATTATGTTTATTGGATGAATAGTTTAAAACAATAACACTTTAAAAGGTAAATAATATCCAAAATGAATGATGTGAAATGATATGAAAAAAAGTAACAAAACAAAACAAAAGTTAAGAAGATAAAGGTAAAAAATAATGTCATAAAATTCAAAATAAAAGGATGCATAATGCGATGATTAGGATAAAGAAATTTTAGGCTTCTTGTCTTATAAGAGATCAATCTAATAGGTAAATGACCTTACTAGTATAACAATGCAAAAATCTTCATGAATCATCTTTCTTTTTAATTAATAGGACTAGTGAAGTGAAGGGGCTAAAACTATTATTAATTAGTTTTGTTTCCAACTTGATCTGCATTTACTTTTCAATTTTAAATTTGAGATAATAGGGATATCAATAAGAGCACATATTTACCAACGATGCCTTATTGATTAATGGAATCTTATGTTTTTGTTTATGGAAAGAGGAAGTGATCTAGGCTACATTTTTACATATTTATTACCAAGGATAGAATATAACTCTACTAGGCAACTAATAGTTGTAAACAATGAAACCAAGAGTCTTTAATTCTCTGCTCCTTTCATTATTGCAATTTCTAAGCAAGTATAATACAAAGAGTGTCACTTATTGTGTCTACTCTTCTTCCAACTTATCTTGCCTCTGTTGAATTGAAAGGCTGCTACACTGCCGCTTTGAAGTTCATCGCAACGCTCTCTAACCTCTTTTGAAGAAATCTAGAAATACGTTGAGTTCTTTACGTGCTTCGCTAAATTTCTTCTCTACGTTGTTTCACACAATTCCTGCTTTCATCGACTTACAGTCTCACCTGTCTCCTTGTCTTACGATCTCACTGTATCACAGCTCGCTTGTTTGTTTCTCTCTCTACTACTGTCCAGCCGGATTTCTCTCTCTTCTCGTTGGATTTAAAACAAGAAGGTTTTAAAATCTCTTAAGATTTAAAACTCAAAAAACATCTCAAATAAGAATTTAAGCAATCCTATTTTGATGTTGGAACTTTTACCAACAATTTGATTTTGTTTTACAAAATGTAAAATCATCTTTAAAACCTAATCTTAAACACTTTCAAAAATCAAAGAATTTCTCAAAATCTACCCAATTGTTTTATCAAAGACCTAGAAGATTTCAAAAGAAACCTTTCTTCCAAAATCCTTTTTCATTAAACCTAAAGTGTAGTCAAAAGATGTTACCTATTACTGTTGTGTCAAAAAAGGATATATTTCAAAATATTGCAAAATTAATAAAAGACTTTAAGAACTATAATTAGAAGAGGAATTTTTTTCAAAAATTAGTCATCTTTTAAAAAATTTTGATTTTGAAAATACTTCTTTAATCTCTTTAGAAGAAAGTGATTCTTTACAAATTGATGAAATCCAAAACATTTCTTTAGATACTTAGTCTAATTACAAACGAATTCATGTTCTTACAAAAGATTAGAAACTCCTTCTCGACATCATAAAATACATTTAAGACCCTACCATACAAAGAGAGTATATAGACATATTTTTAAAACTTTTTAAACTTTTAAACCAACCCCTTTTATTCTTTCCTCAACTTCTAAAGTTTCTTATGATCTCACTACTATCCTTTGAAAACAAAGTTCTAAAAAGGTTACTCCAACCATTTAAGATCTCCAAAAGGAAATCAAAAACCTTAAAATATAACTTAAAGAACTAAAAACCCAACAACAAAGGAACCACCAAACCCCTCAATTAATTTGTGCCAAATATCTTGAAAATGAAACATAACCTAATGAACTAGAAGGTATACCTAAACCTAACCCATAAGAATTACAAAGTCTTGAAAAACACCTTAAGGATTTTCTTTTTATTTTAGAACAAGTAACCTCTCGAAAACACCTTATCAAAATAACTCTTATTTTTACAAGTAATTTCAAATTTAATGCTATAGCCTTGTTAGTATAGATTTGAATTGTATCAAACCAAATGTAGTTCCATACAAATCTAATAGAAAACTTTAGAAAAATTTTATACTGCAAACCATTCAAAAAAGAATATCACAAATAAACCATTACTTTTGTTTAAGTACAAAATTTAAAAATAAGAACTTCATTTATTCTTGTTGACAATATACATCATATTATTATATTAGAGACTTTGTTTATCAATTAATTGCTCTTTATATTGTCAATCATGATGGTATTTGTTTTAGACAAAAACCCAAAAACTATTTTGTTTCTTTTATAGAGGCATTAAAAACCAAGAATCTTAATCTCATAAAAGCTTATTCAATTTATGAGAATAAGATTTATACCCTCATTTTTTCAAAAGATTTATCATTATCATGTTTACAAAAGGATCTTTCCATTTAAAAGATTTGAAACTAACTCCAAGATTTTTCAATCCAACAAGAAATTTCTATTTTTCAAAACCAAATTCAACAAGAATATTGTTGTGACCTTCCAAATATTTTGTGGCATAAAAAATAACATATTGTTGATTTACCTTATGAAAATAATTTTGATGAAAAACAAATCCCTATAAAAGCCCATCTTATTCAAATGTCTATAAAATTTGAACAACATTACAAAAGTGAGATTAAGAGCTTAAAAGAAAAAAAAAATATTTTAATATCACAATCATCTTAGTCTTATGTAGCTTTTTATGTCAACAAAAACTCAAAAATTAAAAGAGGCACATCTAAGTTAGTCATTACCTAACAAAAATGATTTATTACAAGAATTGCTTTCTTTTTTTTTTCACAATTTAACATGAAGTCAAGATTCTAACAAATTCAAATTCATCCAAATTATCACTATAAAACTACATTTATTTTTCCATTTGGCCAATATGAATGGAATGTAATGCTTTTTAGTTTAAAAAATGCCACTTCTAAATTTTAAAGAATTATGAATGACATTTTTCAACCATATTTTGAATTTTGCATTATTAATATAGATGGCGTTATCTTTTCAAAATTCATTAATTAACACTTCAAATATTTATAAAAATTCATTTCTATTATTAAACAAAAGGGTCTTGTCATTTCATAGTCAAATATTTACTTATTTCAAACTAAGATCAAATTCTTTGGCCATTATATCTCTGAAGGAATAATTACTCCTATAGAGATATCACTATAAAGGAATAAGTGCTCCTCAATCACTAAGCTCCTAATCTTGTTTCTACAATGTTGTTCAAGTTCTATAAACATTTGAATAGGGCAAGTTTTTATGGAGATTTGTTTTTCATTAAAATTATTTTCAGAAGGTAAATCATCAATATTTTATTTTTTTGCATAAAAAAGCATTTGGAAGGTTGAAACAACATTCTTGTTGAATTTGGTTTTGAAAAATAAAATTTTTATGTTGATTGAAAAATCTTAGAGTTGATTTTGAATCTTTTAAATGGAAAAATTCTTTTGTAAATAAGATAATGAAAACTCTTTTAAAGAAATGAGGATATGGATCTTATTCTTATAAATTGAATGAGCTTTTATGAAATTAAGATTCCTAGTTTTTGATTTCTTTAAAGATGGGAAAAATAATTTTTGGGTTTTTGTTTAAAACAAATACCATCATGGTTAATAGTATAAAAAGTTATTAAATTGATAAATAGAATCTCTAGTATAATAATATGATGTATATTTCGATAAGGACAAATGAAGTTTTTATTTCAAAATTTTGTACTTGAACCAAAGCAGTGGTTTTGTTTGTGATATTTATTTTTGAATGGTTTGTAACATAATTTTTTTTTGAAGTTTTTCCCATAGAATTTGTATAGAATTACATCTAGTTTGATATAGTTCAAATCTGGACCATATAAAATAAGGCTATAACATCAAATTTGAAATCACTTGAAAACACAAAAGTTATTTTGATAAAGTATTTTCAAGAGATTACTCGTTCTAAAACAAAAAGAAAATATTTAAGGAGTTTTTCAACACTTTTTAATTCCTATGGGTTAGGTTCAGGTATACTTTCTAGTTCATTAGGTTTTATTTCATTCATATGGAAGTTTAGAAATCGAGTTAAGATTTGAAGGGGTTGGTTTTTAAGTTTCAAAAATTTTTAAAAGTCTGTTGATATACTCCCTTTGTATGGTTAGGTCTTAAATGTGTTTTATGATATTAAGGAGGAGTTTTTGATCTTTTATAAGAACATAAATTTGTTTGGAATTAGATTGACTATTAGAATAGGTATTGTGGATTTTATTAATTTGTAAAGAATCACTTTGTTTTGAAGAGATAAAAGAAATTCTTTTAAAATTAAAAGTTGCAAAAAATTTTCTCTTATAATTGTAGTTCTTGGAGCATTTTATTAATTTTGTATTATTTTGAAATATATTCCTTTTTACTATAATAGTTACAGGTAACAATTTTCTACTACACTTTAAGTTTAGCATAAAAGAATTTTGGAAGAAGGGTTTCTTTTGAAATCTTATAGGTTTTTGATAAAATGGTTAGATAGTGAAATTCCCGACTTCTCCCTAAGATCTACTAATTTGTGATACTGAGAGGGGGAGGTAAATTAGTATCACTACAATTCACAATTTGCAAGTAAGTGAATAACTTCAATCTCTTCTTAAAAGCAAACTCTTTCTCAAACTCGATTAAGATGGATCTATTGCTACCTACTAATCACAATAGTTTCCAAAGTCACCTTTTAGACACCTTGCCTAATAGATAATTCAGATGTTCTTATTTATGTCTTCATTAGGTTATTGGTTGGCTAATACTTTAACTACGTTCACAATTCAATTCAAAACATAGAATGTAAAGCAAATTAAGGACATACGAGATTTACGTGGTTTCGTCAACGTGACGTACATCCATGGTGGTAGGGACTCTCCCTTACTGAGACTATCCACTATACTTAAGAGTTCCAATTACAATGGATGTCTTAATTCTTTGCTCTTTTTACTATTGTAATTACTATGTAAGTACAATACAAAGAGTGTCACTTACTATATCTACCCTTCATCTATCTTGTCTTGCCTCTGTTGAATTGAAAGGCTACCCCATTATCGCTTAGAAGTTCACTGCAATACTCTTTAACTTCTCTTAAAGAAATCTAGAAATATGTTGAATTCTTTCAATGCTTCACCGAATTCTTCTCTACGTTGTTTCACACAACTCTTGCTTTCACTATCTCACGGTCTCACCCATCTCCTGGTTCCATGTTCTTATTGTTTCACAGCCTGCCCTCACCTGTCTGTTTTTGGTTTTCTTCTGATCAGTGGTTTTTTTTTCTTTGTCCACCCTTATTCTGTTATCAGCTCTTTCTTTTTCCGCCTTTGGTTTTCTCTCCTTTGTCGTGTAGTCCGTTTGTCTCATGCCATCGTAGATCTGTTGTTTGCTCATCCAGTAGTGTCTCACTCTTCATCCATCTCTCTCTCTCTCTTGATTCTGTCGACCTTTTATTTTTAGCCGTCGGGTTTCTCTCTCTTTCCATCGATCTGCTCTGATTTGGCCGTCGGGTTTCTCCCTTCTTCTGCCGATTTCCTCTGATTTTGTTGTATATGATTTTTTCTCGATCTTCCAACTGCTTTACCATTTTGCGCTTCCGGTCTTTTGTCTGGTTGTCCAGCCCCTTCAACCGTCTCCTCTTTTGTCTATTTTTGCTGACCTCACCTCTTTTCCGACCACAGGTTTGTTTTCTCTCTCTTTCCATCGACAGCTTCTTTCAATGGTTGCACTGTGCTCTCTTATGTTGGCCTTTATATACTCCTCCATAAAAACCTAATAGGGAGAATTTACTATCTTGTGCTTCCATGTGGCTTTTATGTTCTTGCCCCTCCATGTGGCTTTTACCTTCTTGTCCTTCTATGTGGCTTTACTTTTTTGCACACTTAAACCTAGTTGACAACAATTACAACCTATACAAGGCTGTGGGAAAAATAATCTCCCCTTTTGTAATTGTTGGCAATACTCATAACAAAACCCGCTATGCAACAGTTTCAACTCCCCTTAAATATGTGCTCCCCCTTTCTTAACAGCTCCCCCTGCACTGTTGCTTCTCTCTTCCTTTGCTAACCAATTAAAAATTTGAAAAACTCACAAGGTAGAGATGGAGGGTTCACCAGACTTTCAGGCTTAAGGAGGCATTCACACAGATAGACTCATTTTGTGCTTTTTAGACAACTTTGTGGACAGAGATTTAGTTAAATCTTGTGTAGCCTCTTCAATAGATTTAGGTTCAACTTGTAAGAGTAAAGCAATAGCTCCCATAATTCTTCTTGTTGTTGTAACTCTTGCTGATAAGTCACCTATGATCTGATTTTCTTGATGAGCATTGGTCTACGTTTTCTTTGGCTTTCTTTCTTGCATAGTCTTAGTTACAAGAGGATCTCTTTCTTCATCAATCACATACAAATTTCTAAATGTTCTCTTCCTGGCTGCAACGGTATTGCATTCTTTACTCTTTACCTAGAAACCTTTTTTTTGTGAATATTACCTTATGGTCTTCATTGTATAGTTTGCTGACAGATGCTAGATTATATTTGAGTCCTTCAACGTGTAGAACATCTTTCAGCTTTCCTCTTCCAATGTTTATTGACCCCTAACCATTAATGTTGAGTGAATCATCATTGCCAAACTTAACTCTACCTTCTCTTGACTTGTTTAGCTTTGACAATTTATTCTTGTCTCCCGTCATGTGTGAAGTGCATCCACAGCCAAGGATCCATTACTTATCCTTGTAGTTAGCTTTGAGTGCAATTTTAGCTATATTAGCCACCTCCCTTTTAGCTTTATATTCCTTCTTTTGAATTAGCTGGAAGATAACTTTCTCCTTTTTCTCAACATTAACTGCACCATTTGTTTTCACTATGCCATTTGGTGCCTTTTCTTGCTCAAGGAGAAATGTCATGCATCTCTTGGCAACATTATGGCCATCCTACTCACACCTTTCATACTGTTCCAAGTCTGCCAATATAGCAAACTTGTTCTTTGAAATCATTGGTTTGGGCTTCCACCAACACTTCTTGTCAGTGTATCCTTTGAATTTTGTATTGTCTTCCCCTGTATGTAGCATTGTATCTTCTTGAGTTTGAGACATATATTGGCCTTCTCCACCAGCAGTTACTCACCTTATGACCCCAAAATCCATAATAAAGGCAATGACCTTGAAACTGCCTCTTCATGGGTCTGATCACAGCTTGTCTTCTTCTGTTCATCACTTGTTGTGTAGGCAACATAGCTGGCTTCTTTGCTTGTGTGACTTTCATTTTAGTCACCTTTTTCTCCTTGTTCTGTTCAACTGTAACCCTTTGTTGGCTGACTTTCTTTTCTTTCTAAGATGTAGCAACTATGGGCTGCTACTCTTTAACCATATACATCATTTTTGGCCCTGGCTTTGGTTTGATAACTATCTTCTCTTCTTCAATTATCTTCCTGAGTCATAGCCTTCTCTTTCAACTTTTGTGGTAGAGTCTCATTCTTCTTTTCTCTTGTAGAGCTTGTTACTCTTACCACTTTAACCTTCTGTAAGTTCTCCTCACTCTTTTTAAGTTATTGTTGAAGTCTCAGCAACTCTATCTCCATTTCTTCAATTGTTGAAGTCCTTGAGCCAAACTCTATAGTAAGGTCTTCACATATTTTGATTTGTTCTTCAAATCTTCTCTTCAAGTCAATATGTTCAGCCATTATTTCATCCTTCTAACTTTCAGCTTCCTCAGACTTTGCTTCAACTAGTTTTATATGGGCCTCCAACCTTCTTATGGTTCTGCCCTTTCTGATTATCTCCTTTGAAGTTGTTTCTAACTTAGCTTCATGTTCTGGTTCTTATTCAAAAACCTCTTCTTCCTCTTTAGAGGTTGAACTACCATCTTGAACTGATGCCATAAAGGCATGCTCATCTGATGATTCTTCATCTTCCTTCTCCTCAGCTTCTTTTATCTGACTCACATAACTCTTGAATGAGTCTCTCTTCTTCTTCTGTGGGTTGGCAGTTTTCTTGCTGGACTTCTTTGATTTGAATGATGGTCTTTTCCATTTTGAATTTTACTCATCATCACCATCATCATCTTCATCATCAAGTTTCACTTTACACTAAGAAGCAAAGTGTCCAGTCTGCTCACAATGATAACATCTTAAAGACAATTGTCTTTTCCCTTCTTAGACCCCTTTTTGAACCTCCTTGTGAAGTATTCCAACACTTCACCTTCACTTTCTTCCTCATCATCATCATTCTCACTAGATGATTCTTCCTTTTCTTTTATCTTCAAGTGTTTCATGGCTTTGAAAGTTGCCTCCTTTGATACCTTAATTATTGCAGAGCTTTCAGCTGACTTTATCCTCATCTTGTATGCAATAAGATTGCACTGGAGATCATGCAGAGACATAGAATTGAGATCTCTACTCTTCTCTATGGCTGTTACCTTTGAGGCAAATCTTTTAGGTAGAATTCTCATAATTTTCTTCATAATCGATGAGTCCTTCTTGCTCTTCCCATGACTTCTCAAGTTGTTTACAGCGTCAATAACCCTAGTGAAGAACTCTTGAACTATTTCATTCTTTTGCATTCTAAGAGATTCATATCTCTCCTTAAATAGTTAAAGCTTAGCCTCCTTCATTCTACCATCACCTTTATAGACTTTCTGCAATTTATCTTATATCTCCTTGGCAGATTTGTAGTCCCTAACTTTAGCATGCTTAGCATCTGTCAATACTGAAATGATAACATTTGAGGCCTTCTTATTTATCTCAAACTGCCTTAATTCCTTTAGAGTTGGGTCTTTACTTTCTTTCAGAGCCAAAAAACCCTCCTGTATACATTTCACCATGTTCATGCCCATGGTTGCAAATACCACTTCTATTCTTGCTCTCCACATATGGTAGTTGGTTCCGTTGAAGATTGGAACCTTCTTATTGTAAGTGGTGCTATACTGGTACCGGCTTTCATTTTTCAGTATGTTGAACAAGTCAAACTTTTAGATCCCTTCAAACTAGTACACTAAGCTATTAAATTTCAAACTGGAGAACCAATGCTTTGATACCAATTGAAGCTCCTAACTTCTCCCTAAGATCTACTAGTTTGTGATACCGAGAGAGGTAAATCAATAACACCACAATTCACAATTTGCAAGTAAGTGAACAACTTCAACTACTTCTTAAAAGTAAACTCTTTCTTAGATTCAATTAAAGTGGATCTATTGCTACCTACTAATCACAATAGTCTCCAAAGTCACCTTTCAGACACCTTGCCTAATAGATAATATGGATGTTCTTGTTTAGGTCTTCGTTAGGTTATGGGTTGCTAATACTTTAGCTGCATTCACAACTCAATTCAAAGCACTAAACGTAAAGCAAATTAAGGACACACAAGATTTACGTGGTTTCGTCAACGTGACGTACATCCACGATGGTAGGGACTCTCACGTGCCGAAACTATCCACTATACTTAAGAGTTTCAGTTACAATAGATGTCTTAATCCTCTACTCCTTTCACTATTGTAATTACTACACAAGTACAATATATAGAGTGTCACTTACTATGTCTACCCTTCTTCTAGCTTGTCTTGCTACTGTTGAATTGAAATGCTACTCCACTACTGCTTAGAAGTTCACTGTAATGCTCTCTAACCTCTCTTGAAGAAATCTAGAAATACGTTGAGTTCTTTCAATGCTTCGCCAAATTGCTTCTCTAAGTCGTTTCACACAACTCCTGCTTTCACCGTTTTACAGTCTCACCCATGTCTTAGTTCCTCGTTCTTACTGTTTCATGGCCTACCCTCACCTGTCCGTTTCTGGTTTTCTTCCGGCCAGTGGTCTGTTTTTCTTTGTCCACCCCTATTCTGCCGTCGGCTCTTTCTTTTTCCTTCCATGGTTTTCTCTCCTTTATCGTGTCGTCCGTTTGTCTCACACCATCGCAGATATGCTATTTGCTCTTCTGGTGGTGTCTCACTATTCGTCTGTCTCTCTATCTCAATTCTGTTGACCTTCTATTTTTGGCCGTTGGGTTTCTGTTTCCTTCTACCAGTCTACTCCGATTTGGCCGTTAAGTTTCTCACTCCTTCAGCCGATCTGCTTTGATTCTGTCAAACATGATTTTTTCTTTGCTCTTCCAATCTTCCATCCAGTCGTCCAGCCCCTTCAGCCATCTCCCTTTTTTTTTTAATTTTGCTGACCTCTCCTCTTTTCCAACCATGGCTGCATTGTTCTCTCTTATGTTGGCCTTTATATACTCCTCTATAAAAACCTAATAAGGCAAATTTACTATCTTGCCTTTCCATGTAGCTTTTACGTTCTTGCCCTTCTATGTGGCTTTTACCTTCTTGCTCTTCCATGTGGCTTTACTTTTTTGCACACTTAAACCTAGTTGACAACAATTACAACCTATACAAGATTGTGAGAACAACATATAGATTTTGAGAAATTCTTTGATTTTTGAAAGTGTTTGGGCTTGGGTTCTAAAGATGATTTTACTTTTGGTAAACTAAAATCAAATTGTTGGCAAAAAGTTTCAACTTCAAAATAGGATTTATTAAATTCTCGTTTAAGGTGTTTTTTAAGTTTTAAATCCTAATAGATTTTAAAACCTTCTTTTTGAGTAAAATTAATTAACTTACCATAAGTTAGTTGTTCATATGGGATAGGATTTCCAAAAATAATTTTGATTATATTACAAAGCCTTTCTCCTAAAAGGGTTAAGAGTTCAATGAAAATTTTCGTTTCAAAAAAGGTTAACCAAAATCTTTTCAAAGCATAATCCTGCTCAAGAAAGTAGTTTTATAATTTTGAAAATCACTAAGTTTTCCTACAATGAAAATTGCTTGGTAACTCATCAATTTTATTCTTTAAATGAGTTGGATCACCAATGAAATGTAAATAAATTGCAAGAATAAGGTAGGCCACAATATTCTTAATAATATTTCCTAATGAATTAAGGATTTGTACCTAGTCTTTAGTGGTTTTAATGGATTGAATAATTTCAAGTTTTTTAGCTTCTATAAGATGATAGTCTAACCATCCTTTGAGTTGGCCAGGAAATCCTGCAATCACATATTTTGCCATAGTTTTTTTTCAGAAGCTTGGTTTTGGTTTTTTGTAGGTATTGGTAGTTATAATCATTTATTACAGAAAATTAAGGATGTTATATTCAAATATGCCATCAAAATTCTATTTACAAATGGAAGAGACATTAAATCTATATTGAACTAAGGTATTAGGCTTATTTTAGATATTTAAGTTTGGAGTTATAAGTTCAAAAATGAGTTCAAGCTAAGCTATTCGTTTTAATTCTAGAGTTTTCACTAGAAAGGTGTCTTCTTAGGAGTTTTGGTCAAAAATGTGTATAGTTTTAGATGTTTAAGGCTTAATAATAGGAAGTTGGACTTTTAGGGCTTTGATGAATTCATTATTTTGATTTGCAAGGTTTTGAATAAGTTTGTTTATTTGAAAAGGTTTAAAAAATGGATTTTTAATTGTGGAGGAACTTACTTTGGAAGATTTTAATGGGGTTGTAATTCTAACATTAATTTTTTGAAGTTATGTTTCTATTTTAAAAAGTTGAATTCCTAAAATATGCAAATGAGTATTTGTAAATTATTTTGATCTACGATCATTTTTGAAAGTTTTTTGGAATCATCATTTTCTTGGGAAATTTTGTATAGAGATAAATCAACTGTAGCCTATTGGTTCTTAAGCTTTAATTGTCTACTTTAACTATTTCACCATTGTTAGTAATCTTATCTTTAGATTTGTTTCTTAAAATAACGAGTCTTACATTTTTTTTGAAAAGGATATGAAATATTATTCTATAAAGCATATATTTCAAACCAATTAAAGAATAAAATAAATGCTTTTTGTTGAAAAATAAAATCATAAAATTGAACTTGTATTTGAGCTCAAATTTATAAAAGGTTTTTGAAATATTATTTTCTTTTTAATGTTATATTTTGTATAAAAATAGTCATGTAAGTATTTTTTTTATCAACTTGAAATCTTTTTTCAAAACATGAAGTTCACATGAAATATTTTCAATGATGAAGGATATTGGTGAATTATAAGGTGATTAATTTGTATAGATTGGATGTGGGATATTTGTATGATAGCTAGTATTTTGTAGGGATGAATTAGGAAGGCCAGAAGTGGAATATCTAGGTGGTAATGGTGGGTTTCATTCTTTATAAGGTATATTAATGATGGGAGGAATTTAAAGAGAGAGTTTTAAGTCAATAGTAAATGAGGTTGAGGTTGTTTCAAAAAATTAAGAAGTGTTTAGGTTTGAAGTTCTCAACTTCATCTTGAGATTTACTAGTCTATGATACTAAGAGTGGGGGTGAATCAGTATCACACCCCTTAAAAACACACTATGATAATTTAAGTCAAAGTATTCTACTTATTTAATACTTTAGCTCTCATCAATACGTAGGCATGTAAACAACTTCAAACTCTTCTCAAAAGCAAACTCTTTCTTAGATTTGAATAAAGTAGATCTATTATTATCTACTAATCACAATAGTCCCTAAAGTCACTTTTCAGACACCTTGTCTATTAGACAAATTAGATGTTCTTGATTAGGTATTCTTTAGGTTATGGGTTCAATGATACTTTAGTGTGTCTACCATTCTTCTAATTTGTCTTACCTCTGTTGAATAGAATAGGTTGCTTCACTACTGCTTAGAAGTCCACCACAACACTCTCTAACCTCTCTTGAAGGAATCTGGAAATACATTGAGTTCTTTCCAATGCTTCACCAAATTCCTTCTCTAAGTTGTTTCACATAACTCCTACTTTCACACGCTTCTGGTCTACTGTTTCACGTCTCACGGCCTGCCCATATTTCTGATCAGTCACGCCGTTACATGTTCTGGTCTCACGCTGTCTTACGTTTTGGTCTCATACCAATGCACGTTCTGGTCTCACGTTGACACATGTTCTAGTCTCACGTTTCAGATTTGCACCTACTTCACTGTTCTCAAGCTTCACGTATATCAGATCTACTCTCCTCGTTTGTTTCACAGTTCTGCTAGTCTCCTGTTTTTGGTTTTTGCCCTTACCTCATGTTTTTGGTTTTCTTCTCTTCCGGGGTTGTGCGTTTCTGGTTTTTTCATTGGTTTGTCATCTTCTCTCTTGGTGGTGTATTGTATATTATGGGTTTCCTTTTGTCGTACATTCCTTTGTCGTGTTGTTGTCTTTTCTCTTGCTGGTGGTTATACATTTCTCATGAGTTTCTCTCTCTTGCTGTCACACAGTTTTCTCCTTGCTGTGCCATCCATTTCTCTCCCGGTGGTTACATCTCTCACAAGTTTTCTCTCTCACCATCCAGTTGGGTTTTCTTTCTCACTTTCTAGCTGTGTTTTCTCTCTCTCCGTATATATCCCCTTTTCTTCCAAGGGTTTGGGTTTATATACTCCCTTCTATGAAAACCTTAGTAGGGTTTACTGTGGCAGATTTACTTTTTTACTCCTCTATGTAGTTCAAATTGCTTGCACACTTAAATCTAGTTAACAATAATTACAACTCATACAAGGTTGTGGGAACAACAATCTATCCCTTTGTAATGGTTGACAACACTCACAACAAAAGCCATTATGAAGCCATTATGTAATAATTACAGCTCCCCCTAAATATACACTCTCCCTTTCTTAATAGCTCCCCCTACACTGTTGCTTCTCTTCCCCTTTGCCAACCAATTACAAAAAAAAAGAAAACTCGCAAAGTAGAGATGAAGGATTCACCTAAACTTCAGGCTTGAGAAGGCATTTGCATAGATAGACTCATTCTATGCTTTTCAAATAACTCTGTGGATAGAGGTTTAGTTAGAATATCTGAAATTTGATCTTTAGTGCAAACATATTCCAACTGAATTATATCTTGTTCCATTTGATCTTTGATGAAGTAATACAGGATGTCAATATGCTTGCTCCTTAAATGTTGAACTAGATTCTTGCTCAGATCAATAACACTTTGATTATCACAAAGTATACTTACTAGTAACTTCACTTTAACACCCAAGTCTGCCAATTGTCTTCTCATCCATATCACTTGAATACATGCTGCATAAGTAGCCATATACTCAGCCTCTACTGTGTTCAAAGCAACACTGTTTTGCTTTCTACTTAACCATGCATCACACTTTGAACCTAAGTAGAAGCTGTAGCCGTTGGTTGATTTTATGTCATCTAAACTTCCTGCCCAGTCTGCATTAGTGTATGCTCACAGTTTTATAGAGTCCATGGCCAGATACCACAAACCCATTTCCAGTGTCCCTTTGAGGTATCTTAGGATTCATTTCACCACAACCACATGAGATTCCTTAGGATCAGCTTGGAATCTACTGGTAATACACACAGCTTGCATAAAATCAGGCCTTGATGTTGTAAGGTACAAAAGGCTCCCTATCATCTTCTTGTATTTTGCAAGGCTTGTACTCCTTCCCTCTTGATCTTTTGTTAACTTACAACCCACTGTCATAGGGGTACTGACAGGTCTACTATCCTCCATGCCAAACTTTTTCAGCATCTCTTTGGCATATTTCATCTGAGAAATAAAAATACCTTCTTCACACTATTTTATCTGTAATCCAAGAAAGTAATTCATTTCTCCAATCAATGACATCTTAAATTCCTCACTCATCTTCTATGCAAAATCATGGCATAGCTCAGAGTGATCCCTTCTCAAGTACGCATCCAGACTGTTGTACCATGCTCTTGGGGCTTGTTTAAGGCCATACAAGGCTTTCTTTAGCTTGCACACGTGTGTCTCATCCTCATTGATTTGTACTCCATCAAGTTATTCAATATGCACTTCTTCTTTCAGGAGCCCATTCAGAAAGGTTGATTTCACATCCATCTAATAAACTTTATACCTCTTATGTGCTGCCAAAGCTAGGAACATTCTAATAGTTTCTAACATTGCCACTAGTTTAAAAGTTTCATCAACATCTACTCCTTTTATCTAAGTGTAGCCTTTGCAAACCAGCCTGGCCTTGTTCCTTACTACCTTGCCATCTTTATTGTGTTTATTCCTAAACACCCATTTTGTTTTAATGACATTCTTGTTAGTAAGTCTTGAAACCAGCTCCCATGTATCATTCTTCTCGATTTGATCCAACTCCTTATTGATAGCTTTGACCTAGGCTTTGTCTTGTGCAGCCTTTTTAACAGATTTAGGTTCAACTTGTGAGAGTAAAGCAGTCACTCCCATAATTCCTTTTTTTGTTGTAATTCCTGCTGATGGGTTTCCGATGATCTGATTTCCTTGATGAGCATTAGTCCATGTTTTCTTCATCTTTCTCTCTTGCATAGTCTTAGTTGTAAGAGAATCTCTTTTATCTTCTTCAGACTCACTCTTCTTTGAGTCTAAACTTATTTTTATTCCTTTTCTTCAGGTTGGTTAGATTCTTTATTTATCTTGAAGTCATCTTCTTCATTATCCTCAACTTCTTTATTTTGTATTGTTTTCCAATTCTTATCTATTCTCACATCACTGGACGTGATCACTTTTCCCAGCTTATGCAGGAAAACTCTATAACCCTTTACTTTGTTAAGTATCCCACAAAGATGCCTTCATCAAACCTAACATTGAATTTTCCCAAGTTTTGCTCCTTGTTCTTCACAAAACATGGGCTACCAAAGATTCTGAGATACTTGGCTGTTGTCTTCTTCCCACTCTATAACTTATATGGAGTCTTATCAGTATTGGGCCTTAGTAATACTTTATTCAGTAGATGTACAGCTATAAATGTTGCTTCTATCCAAAATCTTATGTGAAGCTTGAATTCCAGTAGTAGAGTTCTTGCCATTTCAACCACAATTCTATTTTTCCTCTCTACCACCTGGTTCTGTTGAGGTGTTCTTGCTGCTACCATCTGATGGTGAATACCATGCTTCTTAAGGCAATCTTCAAAAGCTTCATTTGTAAATTCAGTGCCTTGATCTGACCTTAATACATTGATCTTCTTTCCACTCTCATTTTTAGCCAATCTTCTATATCTCTTGAAGCATTTCAAAACTTCTAACTTGTGTTTGAGGTGTATGATGTAGGTCCTTTTGGAATAATTATTAACAAACAAGATGAAGTACCTTTCATCATTCAACCATTTTGTTCTCATCGGCCCACACACATCAGTATGTACAATATCAAGCACTATTTTAGAACTGAACATTTTGGTCTTATACTACTTTCTAACCTATTTTCCTTTCGGGCATGCTAAGTAGACATACTCCTTCTCTCTCTCAAGGTCTGGAATGTCTCTGATTGTATGAGTAGTGGTCAGCTTCCTCATGTTCTTCTGTGTTAAGTGTCCCAGCCTCTTATGTCAGAGTTGATTTTCTTCTTCTTTTGTGAGTAAACAACTGCTTGTCTTGTCCTCATCAATCACATATAAATTTCCAGTTGTTCTCTTCCTGACTGCAATAGTATTGCCTTTTTTACTTTTTACTTGGCAACCTATTTTTGTCAATATCACTTTATGGTCTTCATTATATAGTTAACTGACAAATGCTAGATTATATCTGAGTCCTTCAATGTGCAAAACATCTTTTAGCTTTCCTTTTCCAATATTTACCAACCCTTGACCACTGATGTTGAGTGAATCATCATTACCAAACTTTACTCTACCTTCTCTTGACTTGTTTAACTTTGATAATTTACTCTTGTCTCCTGTCATGTGTGAAGTGCATCCACTGTCAAGGATCCACTGCTTATCCTTGTAGTCAACCTTTAGTACAATTTCAACTATATTAGCCACCTCTCTTTTAGCTTTATATTCCTTCTTTTGAACTACCTAGAAGACAACTTTCTCCTTTTTCTCAGCTTTGACTGCACCAATTATTTTTATGGTGCCATCGAGTGCCTTCTCTTGCTTAGGGAGAAGTATTATGCATCTCTTAGCATTATGGCCATCCTGCCCGGACCTTTCAAACTGTTGCAAGTTTGCCAATATAGCAAACTTGTTCTTTAAATCCACTGGTTGGGGCTTCCACCAACGTCAGTGTGTCCTTGCCTTTTATAGTATGTGCAAGAACTCATGATAGGTGTTCTCTTCTGAATTCAGTACTGTCTCCCTTTGTATGCAGCATTGAATCTTCTCAATTTGGAGATGTATGCTAGCCTTCTCCACCAACAGTTACTTGAATTATGACCCCAAACTCTACAATAAAGACAGTGACCTTGAAACTGCCTTTTCTTGGGTCTACTCATAGCTTGTTTTCTTTTGTTCATTACATACTATGTAAGCAAAGTAGCTGGCTTCTTTGCTTATGTAGCTTTCATTTCAGTCATCTTTTTCTCCTTCTTCTGTTTAGCCATAGCCCTTTGCTAGCTGACTTTCTTTTCTTCATTTTTGTTTGCAACCCTAGGTTGCTTCTTCAAATCTTTTTTATTCTTAGCTATCTTCTCTTGAGTCATAACCTTCTTTTTCAACTTATGTTGCACATTTTTATTATCTTTAGGTAATGCAATATCAGATTGCTGCACTTTCTCTTCATTTCTCTTTTCTCTTGCAGAACTTGTTTCTCTTATCATTTCAAGCTTCTGCAAGTTCTCTTCACTTCTTTTGAGTTGTTGCTGAAGTTTCAACAACTCTTTATCCATTCCTTCAATTTTTTATCCTTGAGCCAAGCTCTATTATAAGGTCTTCACATATTTTGATATGTTCTTCAAATCTTCTGTTCAAGTCAAATTGTTCAGCCCTTATTTCATCCTTTTGACTTTCAGCTTCCTCAGACTTTGTTTTAACTTGTTTTATGTGAGCCTCTAACCTTTTTATGGTTTTGCCCCTTCTAATTATCTCCTTTGAAGTTGCTTCTAGCTCAACTTCAAGATTTGGTTCTTCTTCATCAACCTCCTCTTCCACTTTAGAGGTTGAACTACCACCTTAAACTGATGCCATAATGTCATACTCATCTGACTATTCTTCATCTTCCTCCTCATCAACTTCTTTTATCTGACTAATATAACTCTTGAATGAGCCTCTCTTCTTCTTCTATGGGTTGACAGTCTTTTTGCTGAACATCTTTGATTTGAATGATGGTCTTCTCCATTTTAAATTCAGCTCATCATCACCATCCTCATCTTCATTATCAAGTTTCACTTTGCACTGAGAAGCAAAGTGTCTAGTTTGCCCACAACGATAACATCTCAAAGACAATTGTCCTTTTCCCTTCTTAGACCCCTTTTTGAACTTCCTTGTGAAGTATGTCAACACTTCACCTTTACTTTCTTCCTCATCATCCTCATTGGATGATTCTTCCCTTTCTTTTATCTTCAAGTGTCTCATAGCTTTGAAAGCTGCCTCCTTTGATACCTTTGATGTTAAGGAGCTCTGTTCCAAGTCTGCCAACACTAAAGTAATACCTTATGACAATCATGGCATTATGGCCATCCTATCCACACCTTTCACACTGTTCCAAGTCTGCCAATATAGCAAACTTGTTCTTTGAAACCATTGGTTTGGGCTTCCACCAACAATCCTTGTCAATGTGTCTTTGCCTTTTACAGTATGTGCAAGAACTCACGACAAGTGTTCTCTTTTGGATTCTGTATTGTCTCTCCCTATATACAACATCGTGTCTTAAGTTGGAAACATATACTGGCCTTCTCCACCAGCAGTTAATTGCCTTATGACCCCAAACTCCACAATAAAGGCAATGACCTTGAAACTGCCTTTTCTTGGGTCTGATCACAGCTTGTCTTCTTCTATTCATCACTTGCTGTGTAGGTAAAGTAGCTGGCTTCTTTACTTGTGTGACTTTCATTTCAGTCACCTTCTTCTCCTTCTTCTGTTCAGTCATAGCCCTTTGCTGGCTGACTTTCTTTTCTCCATTTTTGTTTGCCACACTAGGTTGCTTCTTCAGATCTTCTTTATTCTCCGCTATCTTCTCCTGAGTCACAACTTTCTCTTTCAACTTTTGTGGCACATTCTTATTACTTTCAGCTAATGCAGCATCAGATTGCTACACTTTCTCTACATTCTTCTCTCCTTCTACAGAACTTGTTTTTCCTATCATTTTAAACTTCTACAAGTTCTCTTTGCTACTTTTGAGTTGTTGCTGAAGTCTCAACAACTCTTTCTCCATTTCTTCAATTTTTGAAGCCCTTGAGCCAAGCTCTATTGTAAGTTCTTCACATATTTTAATCTATTCTTCAAATTTTCTCTTCAAGTCAATATGTTCAACCCTTATCTCATCATTTTGACTTTCAGCTTCCTCAAACTTTGCTTCAACTTGTTTTATGTGAGCCTCCAACCTTTTTATGGTTCTGCCCCTCTATTATCTCCTTTGAAGTTGCTTCCAACTCAGCTTCAACATCTGGCTCTTCTTTATCAACCTCCTCTTCCTCTTCAGAGGTTGAACTACTCCTTTAGCTGATGCCATATAGGCATGCTCATCTGATGATTATTTATCTTCTTCCTCATCAGCTTCTTTTATCTGACTCACATAACTCTTAAATGAGCCTCTCTTCTTCTTCTTATGTGGATTGGCAGTCTTCTTGTTGGACTTCTTTGATTTGAATGATGGTCTTCTCCATTTTCAATTCGGCTCATCATCACCATCCTTATCTTCATCATCACCATCATCAACTTCATGATCAAGTTTCACTTTGCACTGAGAAGCAAAGTGTCTAGTCTGCCCACAATGATAACATCTCAAGGCTAATTGTCCTTTCCCTTCTTAGACCCCTTTTTGAATTTCCTCCTGAGATAAGCCAATGCTTCGCCTTCACTTTCTTCCTCATCCTCATCACCATCCTCCTTATTGGATGATTCTTTCTCTTCTTTTAGCTTCAAGTGCTTCATAGCTTTGAAAGATGCCTCCTTTGATACCTTTGTTGTTGCAGAGCTTTCAACTAACTTTATCCTCATCTCATATGCAATAAGATTGCATTGGAGATCATGCAGAGACATAGAATTGAGATCTCTACTCTCCTCTTTGGCTGCTACCTTTGAGGCAAACCTCTCAGGCAGAATTCTCAGAATCTTCTTCACACTAGATGAGTCCTTGTTCTTCTTATGACTTCTCAGGTCATTCATAGCATCAATAACCTTGGTGAAGAACTCTTGGACTTTCTCATTCTTTTGCATTCTGAGAGATTCATATCTCTTCTTGAACACTTGAAGCTTAGCCTCCTTTATTCTGCCATCACCTTCATAGATTTTCTGCAATCTGTCCCATATCTCCTTAGCAGATTTGTAGTCCATCACTTTAGTATACTCAGCATCTGTTAATGTTGACATGATGATGTTTGAGGCCTTCCCATTTATCTCAAACTGCTTTAACTCCTCTGGGGTTGGGTCTTTACCTTCATCTAGAGTCATAAAACCCTTTTCTATGCATTTCACCACGTTTATGCCTATGGTTGCAAATACCACTTGAATTCTTGCTCTCCACATATGGTAGTTGGTTCTGTTAAAGATTGGAACCTTCTTGCTATAAGTGGTGCTAATGTTGGTACAACTTCCATTTCTCAGTATGCTGAACAAGTTAAACTTCTAGATCCCTTCAAACTAGTACACCAAGCTGTTAAGCTTCAAACTGGTAAACTTATGCTCTGATACCAATTGAAGTTCTTGACTTTTCCCTAGGATCTAGTTTGTGATACTAAGAGGGGGGTAAATCAGTATCACCACAATTCGCAATTTGCAGGTAAGTGAACAAATTCAATCTCTTCTTAAAAGTGAACTCTTTTGTAGACTTGACTAAGGTAGATCTATTGCTACCTACTAATCACAATAGTCCCCAAAGTCACCTTTCAGACACCTTGCCTAATAGACAATATGGATGTTCTTATTTAGATCTTCGTTAGGTTATGGGTTGGCTGATACTTTAGCTGCGTTCACAACTCAATTCAAAACACAAAACGTAAAGCAAATTAAGGACACACGAGATTTACATGGTTCGGTCAATGTGACGTACATCCACGGTGGTAGGGACTCTCCCTCTACTGAGACTATCCACTATACTTGTAAACACAGGTTACAATGGATGTCTTTAATTCTTTACTCCTTTAACTATTGCAATTACTAAGCAAGTACAATATAAAGAGTGTTACTTATTATGTCTACCTTTTTCTAGCTTGTCTTGCCTCTGTTGAATTGAAAGGCTACTCCGTTGCCACTTAAACGTTCACTGCAATGCTCTCTAACCTCTCTTGAAGAAGTTTGGAAATACGTTGAGTTCAATGCTTCGTCGAATTCCTTCTATAGGTTATCTCACACATTTCTTGCTTTCACCGTCTTACAGTCTCATTCGTTTTCTTGTCTCACAATCTCACTGTCTCACTGCTTGCCTGTCCGTTTCTCTCTATCTTGTTGTCCAGTCAGATTTCTCTCTTCTCGTCGGATTTCTCTCTCTTACCACCGGATTTCTCTTTTCCCTTCACCCACTTGGCTGGATTTCCTCCCTTTTCTGACGATGGTCTACTTTTCTTCGTCCTACTGTCTAGCCTTTTTTGCCCATTCCTAGTTTTCTCTCCCGTCGACCGGTTTCTCTGGTTTTTTGACCATCTATTTCTCTCTCCACCAATGTCTAGCCGCCATATCACTCTCACCTGTTACTGATCTGGTCTCGTCTCACCCTTTCTAGCTCAGATCTAGTCTCCCCGGTTCCCGATCTGGTCTCGTTTCTCTCTCGTGCCGTGTCATTGCCTTGCTGACCAACGGTGTGCCGGTGGTCTGTTGTCACGCATGGGTTTCTCTTTCCTTTTTCGATCTGCGTTTTCACTCTCTTTGTCCGTTGACTGTGTTGTCTCTCTCTTCGTTTGCTTGTTTCAGCTCAATCTAGTTTCACCTGTTCACCACTTTCTCTCTCTCCCTCTCGTCCAACCATTCACGGTGTGTTTGGGCGCGTCAGTGGTCTGCCGATTTTCTCTCCTATCTCCGACAATGACTGTTCTTCATTGAGTCCGGCCGTCGATCGTCTCCTCTTTCTCTTTTTCGCTCTCTTTGTCAGTCGGCTACTATTCACTCAACGACTGCACTTTTCATGACTGCTGCACTATTCACGATGGCTACACTGTTCACTTGATTCATCCTTGCCGATGCTCGTTTGTGTAGGGTTTGGTGTCCTCTTTGGTTGGTCGGTTATCTAAGTTTTGTTGAATGCTTAATATTGCCGACACCCTATTCTTTGTCTTGCAAGACCATTATATACTAGACTCCATGAACCTTAATAGGGCTTACGCGGCAGTTTTATGTTCTTGCCTTTTTGTGTGGCTTTACTTGAAGAAGTCTGGAAATACGTTGGGTTCAATGCTTCACCAACTTCCTTCTGTAGGTTGTCTCACACAATTCTTGCTTTCACCGTCTTACAGTCTCATCCGTCTCCTTGTCTCACGATCTCATTGTCTCACGGCTTGCTTGTCCGTTTCTCTCTATCTTGCTGTCCAGTCGAATTTCTCTCTCTTCTCGCCGAATTTCTCTCTCTTACCACCGGATTTCTCTCTCTTCATCAGATTTCTCTTTTCCCTTCACCCACTTCAACAGATTTCCTCCCTTTTCTGCTGATGGTCTACTTTTCTTCGTCCTGCTGTCCAGCCTTTTTTGCCCATTCCCAGTTTTCTCACCTGTCGACCGGTTTCTCTGGTTTTTCGACCATCTATTTCTCTCTCGACCAACGTCTAGCCACTGGATCTCTCTCACCCATTACTGATCTGGTCTCGTCTCACCTGTTCCAGCTCAGATCTGGTCTCCCCAGTTCCCGATCTGGTCTCGTTTCTCTCTCTTGTCGTGTCGTTGCCTTGCTGACCAGCGATGTGCCGGTGGTCTGTTGTCACGCGTGGGTTTCTCTTTCCTTTTTCGATCTACAATTTCACTCTCTTCGTCCATTGGCTGTGTTGTCTCTCTCTTCGTCCGCTTGTTTCAGCTCAATCTGCTTTCATTCGTTCACCTCTTTCTCTCTCTCCCTTCCGTCCAGCCATTCACGGTGTGTTTGGACGCGGCGGTGGTCTGCCGATTTTCTCTCCTATCTCCGACAATGACTGTTCTTTATTAAGTTTGGCTATCGATCATCTCCTCTTTCTCTTTTTTGCTCTCTTTGTCCATCTGCTACTGTTCACTCGACAACTTCACTGTTCACGATGGCTGCACTGTTCACTTGATTTGTCCTTACCGGTGGTCATTTGTGTAGGGTTTGGTGTTTTCTTTGGTTGGTCAGTTATCTAAGTTTTGCTGAATGCTCAATATTGCTGACGCCCTGTTCTTTGTCTTCCAAGACCATTATATACTATACTCCATGAACCCTAATAGGGCTTACGCGGCAATTTTATGTTCTTGTCCTTTCGTGTGGCTTTATTTTCTTGCACACGTAAACCTAGTTGACAACAATTACAACTCATACAAGGCTGTGGGAACAACAGACAAAAGGTTAAAGAGTTTTCTTGCATAAACTGGGAAAAGTAGTCACTTCCAGTGATATGAGGATAGATGAAAACTGCAAAATAATGCAAAATGGAGAAGCTGAGGACAGTGAAGAAGATGACTTCAAGATAGATGAAGAATCAAACAAGCATGAAGAAAAGGGGAAAGAAGTTTAGACTCAGAAAAAAGTGGGTCTGAAGATGAAGAAAGAAATCCTCTTGCAACTAAGACTGTGCAAGAGACAAAGACAAAGAAAACTTGGACTAGTGCTCTTCAAGGAAATCAGATCATAGATGACCCATCAATAGGAGTTACAACAAGAAGAAGAATTATGGGAGCCACTGCTTTACTCTCACAAATTGAACATAAATCTATTGAAGATGCTACATAAGACAAAGCATGGGTCAAAGCTATAGATAAGGAGCTGGCTCAAATCGAGAAGAATGATACATGGGAGCTGGTTCCAAGACCCATTAAAAAGAATATCATAGGAACAAAATGGGTGTTCAGAAATGAACACAATGAAGATGGCAAGGTGGTAAGGAACAAGGCTAGGCTAGTTTGCAAAGGCTACACTCAGATAAAAGGAGTAGATGTTGATGAAACTTTTGCACTAGTAGCAAGGCTGGAAACTATTAGCATGTTCTTAGCTTTGGCAACATATAAGAGATATAAAACTTATTAGATAGATGTTGAATCAGCCTTTTTGAATGGGCTCCTAAAAAAAAGTGTATATTGAACAACCCGATGGAGTATAAATTAGTGAGGATGAGACGCACGTGTGCAAGCTGAAGAAAGCCTTGTATGGCCTTAAACAAGCCCCAAGAGCATGGTATAGCAGGTTGGATGTGTATTTGAAAAGGTTGAACTTTAGAAGAGGAACGGTTGATAATAACTTATATGTGTTCAACTCAGAGAAAGGCCAGCTGATAACCTTAGTATATGTAGTTGACATGATCTTTGGAGGGGATCACTCTGAGCTATGCCAAGAATTTGCACAAAAGATGAGTGAGGAATTTGAGATATCATTGATTGGAGAAATGACTTATTTTCTTGGATTACAGATAAAATAGTGTGAAGAGGGTATTTTTCTTTATCAAACAAAATATGCCAAAGAGATGTTAAAAAAGTTTAACATGAAGGATAGCAGACTTGTTATTACCCCTATGTCAATGGGCTGCAAGTTAACGAAAGATCAGGAAGGAAGGAGTACAAGCCCTATACAATATAGGAAGATGATAGGGAGTCTTTTGTACCTTACAAGTTGTGTTGAAAAGAATCCTAACGAAAGATCAAGGCTTAATCTCATGCAAGTTGTGTGCATTTCCAGTAGATTCCAAGCTGATCCTAAGGAAACTCATGTATTGGCAATGAAAAGAATCCTAAAATACCTCAAAGGGACATTGGAAATGGGTTTGTGGTATCCTGCCATGGATTGTGTAAAACTATAAGTATACACTAATGCAAATTAGGCAAGAAGTACAGATGATAGAAAATCAACCAGCGGCTACAGCTTCTACTTGGGTTCAAAGTGTGTTGCATGGTTAAGTAAAAAGCAAAAAAGTGTTGCTTTAAGCATAGTTGAGGCTAATTATATGGCTACTTGTGCAGTATGTACTCAGGTGATATGGATACAAAGACAATTGGCAGATTTGGGTGTTAAAGTGAAGCTACTAGTGAGTGTACTTTATGATAATCAAAGTGCAATTGATCTCAGCAATAATCCAGTTCAACATTCAAGGAGCAAGCATATTGACATCCAGTATCACTTTATCGAGGATCAAGTGGAAGGGGGCACATTTCAGTTGGAGTATATTGGCACTAAAGATCAAATCTTAGATATTCTAACTAAACCTCTATCTACAGAGCTATTTGAAAAGCATAGAATGATTCTGTCTGTGCAACTGCCTCCACAAGCCTGAAGTTTAGGTGAATCCTCCATTTATACTTTGCAGGTTTTTCAAATTTGTAATTGGTTACCAAAAGCGGAGAGAAACAACAATGCTAGGGGAACGTTAAGGAAGGGGGAGTGCATATTTAAGGGTAGTTGTAATCTATCTGCTTCTGGATTATTACTCTGAGAAGATTATGAAGGACTCCTGCATAATGTCTTTTGTTATGAGTGTTGCCAACAATTACAAAGGGGGAGATTGCCGTTCCCACAACCATGTATGGGTTGTAATTGTTGTCAACCAAGTTTAAGTGTGCAAGTAGAAGTGGCTCATATCTCAGGAATTATAAGATAAGACTAGTATGTCAAATAACCTCGTAAAGTGATCTCCTTGGAGTGAACATATAGAGGGAGCTTAGCATTACTTAATTCTTAGTGTGACAATGTGACAGGGTTGTATACGAATAATAAATTCATAAGAAGTTAAATTTGTAAGTCCATAAACCTGTCTTGAGAAGTCTAGGAGTGATTCTGGAGGAGTAGAATAATTTTGGGGTTACAGACAGACAGGGAGTTCGGAAGAAGGGAAGGTTGCAAAATTTTAACTTAGCATTTCCAGAAGATGGGCAGTTATGGGGGCAGTTTCTTTTATACATTTTTAACTGTTCATGGACAATCCTGGCCGTTCATTCAAGTATTCAAAGGATGAGATTTTAGTAGAAGGAAAAGAGCAAAAAAATAAATTAAGAAGGAGGATAATGTTGAATCTTGAATGGAATAGTAATATGAAGCCACATGAATAGGCAAGAAAGTAAATCTATCATAGCTACAGTAAACCCTAATAGGGTTTCCATAAATGGTAGTATATAAACCAAGATTTATCTCTTTTGAAAGGAGTAGGGGCGTGTGAGACAACCAAAAAAAAAAAAAAAAGGACATTCTGTGAAACATAGAAAGAACTTAATGAATTTCCAGATTTCTTCAAGAGAGGTTAAAGAGTGTTTTGGTGATCTTCCAAGTGGTAGTGAAGTAGCCTATTCAAATCAAACAGAGGCAAGACAAGTTAGAAGAAGGGTAGACATAGTAGGTGACACTCTTTGTATTGTGATTGCTTTGTATTTTCAATACTGAAAGGAGTAGAAGATTAAGACATCCATTGTAATCGTAGGGGATACCACACTGGTATTTTCAAGTATAGTGGATTGTCTTGATAAAGGAAGAATCCTTACCACTGTAAAGTATGTCATATTGGCAAAACCATATAAATCTCTTGTGCCCTTGCTCTAAATGTATATTCTATGTTCTAAATTGAGTTGTGAACAAAGCTAAAGAATCATCAAACCTATAACCTAAAAGAAAACCTAATCAAGAACAACCAATTCGTTTAATAGGCAAGGTGTCTAGAAGGTAACTTTGGGGACTATTATGATTAGTAGGTAACAATAGATCTACCTTAGTTGAATATGAAAAAGGGTTCATTTCTGAGAAGAGTTTGAAGTTGTTCACCTATCTACATATTGACAAGAGCTAAAGTATTAAAGAAGTTAGTACTTTGGCTTAAATTATCAGAATTTTTCAAGGGGGTGATACTCATTCACCCCGCCTCTTAGTATCACAGACTAGTAGATCCTAAGGTGAAGTTGGGAACTTCAATAACCAACCTTTGTGCCCAATCATTTAATAACCAAGGTAACTTACCAAGGATCTTGGAGTTCTTTCTTCTTTACCATTGAAAAAGAGATACTAAGGCTTTTCTTAGTACTCAATCTTCCACCGTATTAAATTCCAATTAGTCCTCTATATTGTCACGAAATCCATCCCTATCCATTCTAGTAAGCCTTTTTATTATAGAGGAAAGGACCATATCATGATAGGACACCTTACATTTTCCTTGCCCCATTGTTGATTCCTTTGAATCATCATTAGCTAGTGGTTGTAGCACTTTAGGTGTATAAAGACACCCATCCACCACCTTAGGTTGCTATTATTTAACTTATAGGTCATTTTTCTATAAAACATTACCCTTCATACTTTATATTAGTAGGCTTCTAAAAAATTTTTAAATTGCACACTCTCTTTTTTCAATGGTTTAGAATTGCAAACTTAAAAAATTTTATTTTCTTGTTCCAATAATACAAATTGCATTCTCTAATTTCAATAGCTTGGAAAGTGGTTGTTTAAGTGCTTATTCTTTGGCTTTTCATTGAGCATTACCATTCAAAGCTATTATGACAAATTGGTGATCATTTGGGCATTATAGTTAAGGTGGATTCCGTTATCAAGAAAGCTAGTTGCGCAAGGGTTTGTTAGTATCAACTTCACTAAGGGTTATGTTGAAATTGATCTATCTTAATTGTTACTATCTTGATGCTTTATAGGTGAATGGGTTTATTTTATTAGATGATTATATAAACAATCTATATAAATAACTCATAATAATTTCAAAGCACACATAATAACTTAGACCATATATCCTAATGTAATGATAAACACCTAAATCTACTGAAATAATAAAATTTAAAGTGGATTTAACTAAACTAACTTTTATTATAATATTAATTTTCTCCTAATCTGGATTAACATTAACATTTCCCTTTAATCTTGATTTGGCAATACTCTTAACCCTAACATTTGCTTTAGTTTTATAAATATTCATACTCCAATGGCTTTGTGAGAATATCAGTTACTTGATCTTCGAACTTGTAATATACCAATTTAATCTTCCTTTTATTAACTTGATCTCTTAGAAAATGAAAGTGAGTATCAATATGTTTGCTCCTTCAATGTGTCACTAGATTTTTAGCCAAATTAATTGCAAAAACATTATTAATAAATATCATTGTAGGACTTTCAACTAAAACATGGATCTCATTTAGAAAATTATGTAACCAAATAGAGACATGCATTTGAAGTTGTTGCTACATACTTTGTTTCTTAAGTTAAAAGCGCAACAATAGACTATTTTTTTTATGGCCATGAACAAGCATTAGTTCTAAAGTTGAAACAGTATTTAGAAGTATGTCTATGATCATTTACATCTCCTCCCTATTCACTATTAGAATAGCCTATAAGAATACAATGTTTAGATGAGGAATAATGTAGATCATGATCATAAGTCCCTTTTATATATTATTTAATCCTTTTAGCAACTTACAAATAAGATTGGCAAGGAGACTTCAAAAATTTGTTGATCAACCAAGTCCATAATATATATTAGGCTTCTTGCATATGAGATGTCTCAAACTTCCAATAATTTGCTTGAAGAGTGTAGAATCAACAAGTACTTCATTACCTTCCTTAAATAATTTAATGCCAACTTCTATGGAAGTTCTTACAAGATTATAATCATGTATTTAAAACTTTTTTAACAACTTAGTGGCATACCGCTTTTAACAAATAAAAATTCCATCATCTTCTTGAATTACTTTAATGCTGAAAAAAAAAACAAAAAGACATGAGGCCTAAATTTGTTATTTTAAATTCAAGCATCATAGACCTTTTAAAGTCTTTAATCATTTTGAAATTACTGCTTATAATATAAGCACACAAATAAGATATCACTAGAATCATTGATTTTCACATATAAGGTATGCTTAGAAGGACACTTCTAAAAGTTGGTCTCATGAAAAAAAGAATCAATACCCTTGTTCCATGCTCTAGGCACTTGTTTCAAAACATACAATGCTTTCTTTAATTATATACCTTCTTCCTTTCTTCACAAAGCCTAATGATTGTTGTACAAACACTTCCACTTCAAGAAGACCATTGAGAAAAACTAATTTTACATCCATTTGATGTAACCAAAGTAATTATAAGTTTAACAGTCTCCATTTGAGCAATAAGGGAGAATAACTTATGACAATCATGTCCAGGTTATTACTTAAATTCTTTTATGACAAGGTTATTAAATACTTCTTTATTTCTCCATTTGACTTCCTTTTAGTCTTGAAGACCCATTTCACATTAATAGCTTTCTAAACTTGTGGAATAATAGTAAGCTCCTAAATATTATTCTTCTTAATCACTTTGATTCCTTCATTCATATCATTTATCCACTTTGTATCTTAAATTTCCTTATAAAATGATATAGGTTTGAATTCTACAAAAATGACAAAGTGTACCAAATTCCTATTATCTTTAATAGCATTTTTAGGGATTATCTCATAATTTTGTAATCTAATTAATTGTTGGCAATTTCTCCATTGTCTTTCATTCTTTTGTGAAGCTTATGGCATAACATTTTATTTAGAAATAAGTGAAGCATCCTTATATGCATTAGGAATTGTAACTTAAATTTCGTTTTCTCCTAAAATAGCAACAACGCATCTTTGTGAGTTATTTTTGCTCCTTAATATCAAAATTGCATGCCTTATCTTCAGCAAAAGTCACATCTCTACTTATAATCACCTTCTTTGTAATAGGATTGAATAACTTATTTCCTCTTTTGATGTAGCTAAGAAAGATTGTCTTCATACCTCAATCATCTAGCTTGTCTATGCTTTTGCTAAAACATAAGCATAAGCAATAAAACTAAAGAGTTTGATATGCTTTGCATTAGACTTGAAACTACTCTATGCTTCTTCAAGTGTGATATTTTGAATACTTGTTGTTGAAGATTTGTTTAACAAGTAAATAAAACACAAAATAGCTTTAGCCTAAAATGGATTGGGAACTCCTTTGGCCTTTAACAAGCTTTTCATTATATTTAGGATTAATCTATTTTTCCTTTTAATAATGCCATTATGTTGTGGGGTGTAAGGAATTGTTACTTCATGCTTTATTCCTTGTGTTTCACAATACTTTTTAAACTCATTAAAGATATACTCACCACCTTTATCAATTCTCAAAATTTTAATATAGTATTCACTATATTTTTTAACATATGCTTTAAATTTCTTAAAGTAATCAAATACCTCAAACTTCCTTACATGCATTATACTCATGTCTTCTTTGTAAAATCATCAATAAAGGTAATAAAAAACCTATTATTTCCATTTGATAGAATACTTATTAGACCACAAACATGAAAGTGGATTAGTAGGAGTGGTTGCCTTAGATGCCATGTCGTTGTCACAAAAGGTTATCTACTCTATTTTACAAGAATACCAGTTTTATAGATCTAATTAGGATGATGTATCCTAAGCAAGCCTATCACCATGTTTTCTTGTGAAAGCAACTTCAAACTACAAAAATTTAGATGACCAAAATGAAGATGTCACAACCAAGACTCATCTTTTACAACAACACTAAGACAAGTATAAACATCAGTGGTACTATCAACTTGAAATATTTAGTTCTTCATTGAAAGAGATTTGAGAATAAGTGTATCTTTCTTATCAATAATTGAGAGACAATTATCATATAATTGTATGTTACCCCTTTTCAAGTAATTAGCCTAAGTTGAGTAGGTTACTCTTTATGTTTAATACACAAAATACATCTAATATGTAGTTATGATCTACATTCTTTAACTTGATGAGAATTCACTCCTTTTCCATTATTGATACATTGTCATTATCAATAAATTTGACTATGGAGTAGGTTAACTCATCAAGATCAACAAAGAATTTTTTCTTTCCATATATGTGGTTAGTACACCTAGTATGAAGGAACCATGTATTATAATTTGACATTTTAGTATTTGTAGTAACTATCATGAGCGCTTGATTTCCATCATTTACATCTCCTTCTTATGTACAATTTGCTGTCTAATTATTCTTCTTAGGCCTACGCTCGCTTACTAGTATAATAGCCACACTTATGACATAAGTAACACTTGACATTAGATTTATTAGATCATCCTTTACCACGACCTCTTCCTCGACCTTGACCTTAACCTCTATGTGTTTAGTCTGATCTCTTTTGGTAATTGTATTTATCATCTCCACCTCTATAGTTTATAATGACCTCTTTGACCTTAATTATTGTAGTAGTTACCACCATGTCCTCATCCTTTACCACAAGGGGAACCTTACTATTGCTTTGATAGAAGCCTGATTTTAAAGTGTTTGCTTTACTGGCTTCTCAATGTGCTTCTTATTCATATGTTGTTCATAAGCTTATAATGTCTTTATCAATACATCAACTAACATTTATAACAAATCATATGCTTCTTTTATTGCAACCACAGTATGCTTGTTTTATGGTGTAAGTGTTCACAAGATTTTTTTAACTTCTACTCTATCATTTAAATGTTCTCCATAGAATCTCATTTGATTTGTCAAGACAATAACTTTACTTACATAAATTGAAATAGTTTTTGAAGTTTCCATTTGTATGAATATAAATGGATGTCCTAAGGTTTGGAATTTGACCATTTTAACTTTATCTATACCTTAGAATAACTCATGCTTGATTTGACAAAGTTGCACTTTTAATTTTCTCAAAAGTTTCATCATTGACCCTTTAATGGATGAAATATAATGCCCTTTTATCCTTATTTTATAACTTCTAATAAGTGATTCTTTGTGCTTCTATTGCATTTATAACAAGTTCTATAATTTCATGCTCAATAGCTTATTTTAATCAAAAAACACCTTCATTTGCGCACACCATCGATTATAATTTTTCCATGCAAAATAGGAACTAAAATTGGAATCATGCCATTCACATTAAAATTTATGATTTTTCAATTTTTACACTAAGGTTTTTCTGGTCCTGAACCTTTTAATATTTGTAATCTAACCCTTATATATATTGATTTTATAATTTGGTGTCTAAATTGTTGTTATTTTAAATCTAACTTCTCCATTTTTTATGTTTGCAATAGAAGCCAAAATTTTATTTCACCCTTTTATTCTATTGTATGGTTATTGATGACGAAAAGGATGGACTTAAGGTAAGATGACAATGCATCAGAGGACTAATGACATATAGCAGCAACTAGTGATGGCAAAGTTGAAGGTCTTGTGTTATGGCAACAAATGGTAGTGAGTGCTTAGTGGTTAAAGGTAGCGGAGGGATAGTACAAAATTTCCTAGATTTATGAAGATTGAAGCCATTTTAGGGTACATAGTAGTCGGATTAGGTTGGTTGGCTTGGAAAGTAAGGAGATGGTCTCCAATGACAATTATGGCAAACTATAGTAGTGCATTGGGAGATGCATGGTGGTTAATGGCGTAACTCCGATAGCACTTGTGGTCCAATGACATGTCTCTAACCTCTTTTGTAACTTTAGTGACTTTTGTAATAGCTCCAACAAGTTTAATGAGACTTATAAGCTTCCTTTTAACTTGAATCAAAATACTTGCTTTGATACCATTGTTAGACGATTATACGAACAATCTATATTTTATTAATTTGATAAAATGACACACAATAATTCAGAAGCACTCATAATAACTTAGATCGCTAATCCTTATATAATGACATGTACTTGAATTTACTTATATAACATCTACTATAATTCTAATTCTCTTTTAATCTAAATTAACATCAGCATACTTATTAACTTATGAGGGTATTCATTTTATCCATTTCCTTTGAGGAAGGCATCATGACTTCTCTTATAAATATGGTAAGTAGTCTAAAAGAAATAAAGGTGATATTTTAGTGCCAAGCTTAAAGGTAGTGTAGGGAAAAATAAGTGCAACTTCATTGATGAAAAGGGATGTATTAGAGGTTTTTACTACCTTTGAGGATTATATGGTGGTTCAGTGTTTAAAAAGGCATAATGACAATCAAAGGAAAAGTCTGATAGATGTAGAGATTAGAGTGAAGTTCCTAACTTCACTCTAGGATTTACTAGTTTGTGATACTGAGAGGGGGGTGAATCAGTATCACACCCCTTCAAAAAAAAAAACTCTGATAATTTAAGCCAAAGTATTCTACTTATTTAATACTTTAACTCTCGACAATACGTGAGTATGTGAACAACTTCAAACTCTTCTTAAAAGCAAACTTTTTCTCAGATTTGACTAAGGTAGATCTATTGCTACCTACTAATCACAATAATCCCCAAAGTCACCTTTTAAACACCCTACCTATTAGACAAATTGGATGTTTTTGATTAGGTCTTCTTTAGGTTATGGGTTCGATGATACTTTAACTGCGTTCACAACACAATTCAAAACACAGAACGTAAATTGTGTTTATTATGTTTATTCCTAAACATTTATTTTGTTCTTATGAATTTCTTGTTAGTGGGTCTTAAAACCATCTCCCATGTGTCATTCTTCTCGATTTGATCCAGCTCCTCATTGATACCTTTGACTAAGGCTATGTCTTATGTAGCCTCTTCAATAGATTTAGGTTCAACTTATGAGAGTAAAGTAATAGCTCCCATAATTCTTCTTCTTGTTGTAACTCTTGTTGATGGGTCACCTATTATCTAATTTCCTTGATAAGCACTAGACCATGTTTTCTTTCTCTTTCTTTCTTACACAATCTTAGCTGCAAGAGGATCTCTTTCTTCATTTTCAGACTCACTCTTCTCTAAGTTTGAACTTATTTCTTGTTCCTTTTCTTCAGGTTGGTCTGATTCTTATCTATCTTGAATTCATCTTCTTCATTGTCCTCAGCTTCTCCATTATGCATTGTTTTCCAATTCTTATCTATTCTCACATCACTGGACATGATAACTTTTCCCAGCAAATGCAGAAAAACTCTGTAACCTTTTGTCTTTGTTAAGTATCCCACAAAGATGCCTTCATCAGACCTAGCATGAATTTTCCCAATTTTTGCTCCTTGTTCATCGCAAAACATGGACTACTAAAGATTTTGAGATACTTGGCTGTTGTCTTCTTCCCACTCCATAGCTCATATAGAGTCTTATTAGTATTGGGCCTTAGTAAAACTCTATTCAGTAGGTGCATAGCTGTAAAAGTTGCTTCTATCCAAAATCTTGTGTGAATCTTGGATTTCAGCAGTAGAGTTCTTGCCATTTCAACCACAGCTTTATTTTTCCTCCCTACCACCCCGTTCTGTTGAGGTGTTCTTACTGTTGTCATCTGATGGTGAATACCATGCTTCTTAAGGTAAACTTTAAAAGCTTCATTTGTAAATTCAGTGCCTTGATCTAACCTCAATAATTTGATCTTCTTTCCTCTAGGATTGGATCTTTACCTTCTTCTAGGACCACAAAACCTCCTGTACAGATTTCACCATGTTCATGCCCATGGTTGCAAATACCACCTGCATTCTCGCTCTCCACGTATGGTAGTTAGTTCCATTGAAGATTGGAACCTTCTTGCTATAAGTAGTGCCAGTGCTGGTACTGACATCCATTTCTCAGTATGCTGAACAAGTTAAAATCTTTGAAACCCTTCAAACTAGTATACCAAGTTGTTAAGCTTCAAACTAGTGAACCTGTGCTCTAATACCAATTAAAGTTCCTAACTTTATCTTAGGATCTACTAGTCTGTGATACTAAGAAGGGGGTGAATTAGTATCACCTCCTTTCAAAAAAAAAACTCTGATAATTTAAGCGAAAGTATTATACTTATTTAATATTCTAGCTCTCGTCAATACGCAAATATGTGAACAACTTCAAACTCTTCTCAAAAATGAACTCTTTCTCAGATTGGACTAAGGTAGATCTATTGCTACCTATTAATCACAATAGTCCCTAAAGTTACCTTTCAGACACCTTGCCTATTAGACAAATTGGATGTTCTTGATTAGGTCTTCTTTAGGTTATGAGTTCGATGATACTTTAGTTATGTTCACATCTCAATTCAAATCACAAAATGTAAATTCAAATTAAGGACATGAGATTTATGTGATTTCGTCAATGTGACATACGTCTATGGTGGTAAGGATCCTTTCTTTACGAAGACAATCCACTATACTTAAGAATACCAGTGTGGTACTCCTTATGTCCGCAATGTAGTTACAATGGATGTCTTAATCCTCTGCTCCTTTCACTATTGCAAATACAAAGCACATACAATACAAAGAGTATCACTAATTGTGTCTACTCTTCTTCTCGCTTGTCTTGCCTCTATTGAATTGAATTGGCTGCTTCACTGCCACCTAGAAGTTCACCACAACTCTCTTTAACCTCTCTTGAAGAAATATGGAAATACGGTGAGTTCTTTTCAATGCTTCACGGAATTCCTTCTCTAGGTTGTTTCACACAACTCCTACTTCCACTGTCTCACGGTCTCATCCTTCTCCTGATCTCACAGTCTCACTATCTCACGGCCTACCTCACGTTTCCAATTTGGCATTCGATGTCTCATGCATGTTTCTGGATTGCACACTTTGCTAGTTTCACGCCTCATGCACATTTCTGGTTTGCATCCACTTCACTGGTCTCATGACTCAGGCACATTTCTGGTTTGCCCGCTTTGCTAGCTTCACACCTCATGCATGTTTCTGGTTTGGATCTACTTTGCTGGTCTCACACCTCACGCACATTTCTGGTTTGCATCAGCTTCACTAGTTTCACGCCTCACACATGTTTCTGGTTTGCATCTGCTTCGTTGCATTCTGCTGCACTCCCCCATCCATTTCACAGTTTTGCTGTACTCCTCCATCCGTTTCACAGTTTTGCTGCACTCCTCCATCTGTTTCACGGTTTTGCTGCACTCCTCCATCTGTTTCACGGTTTTGCTGCACTCCTCCATCTGTTTCACGGTTTTACTGCACTTCCCCATTCGTTTCATGTCTCACATACTTTCCAGGGGTTTGCTGTTTTGGTCACACGTTTCACACCTTTGGGATACTCTCATCCGTTTCACACCTTCGGGATGCTTCATTTGCTCACTCAGCCATTTCACGCCTTTAGGATGCTCTTGTCCATTGGTGCACCATCTCTTCTCTCACCAATGGTGCACCATCTCTTCCCTCACCAATGGTGCGTCTCCTCTCTCACCAATGGTGCACCATCTCTTCCCTCACCAATGGTGTGCCGTCTCCTCACACTATGAGTCTTCTCTCACCATGCATTTTCTCTTGCCGTTGGTCACTCTTTTCTTTTAGCCGGTGGTGTCCTCTCTATTGTAGGGTTTTCTCTCTCACGGTCTCTTCTCATGCTCTCCTTTTGGCCGTGTGTTGTGTTTTTCCATGTACACCATACCTTTTGTCTTCCAAGGTTTTGGTTTATATACTCTTTTCCATGAAAACCCTAGTAAGGCTTACTATATTGTGTTTTACTTTCTTGCCCTTCTATGTAGCTTTAAATTACTTGCACACTTGAATCTAGTTGACAACAATTACAACCCATACAAAGCTGTGGGAACAACATGGAGAGTAGACTTTTCCTTTCATCGTAAGATGTCATTCAAAAAAATCATGAAATTAACTTAAATGTCAACACTAATCATTCATTTGTTTGTAAGATGCATGCTATTATGTCTTTCAATCAAAACTATCATTCTTATCTTTAAATTATCACCTTAGTGGTAAACTTAACTATCTCTTTCCTCTTTGTTTTCCGTCTACTCTCTTTGTTGAGAGTACATGCCTTATACCATAACAAGTGATACATCAATTAACATCAATGCTTTCATTGTGAGTATAAGATTAAGTGGAAAATAACCTACGAGAAAGTGATTAAATATTTAAATACTTTAAACTAGCTCCCAAAATACCCTTTACTTTTGTAATGGAAGATGAATATGTATCAATGAGTCATACTTTAGGGCAAGCTCAAAATTAAAGGGTATTTTGGGAACTAAGGTAGCAAATGGCACAATGATGACAATCATAAAGCATTGGTAAGGATGTGTGAATGAAACTAATTTCAAAGTAGAAGAAGATGAACTACTTGATGGTTTTGGGCTTGAAAGAGAATGAGTCCTTAGGCTAAGAAGGCACCAAAGGCAATAAAATGATTTCTTTAAAATAAAGAGTTCAAAATTTAAAGGTAAATCCTCCTTAGATGAATACCTTGATTAGATCCAAATTATGGCTATAATCTTTGATTACAAGGGCTATACAAAAGCAAAGAGATGCAAAGCAGCTAGCTTGAGATGGAAGAAATAGTTTGTGTTAGGTAAACCTCAAAGTATAAAGGAGATATGATCAATACTTTAAAAAAGTGAAATGCATGTAAAAGCATTTTCTTTTGGACAACTACAATGATATAAACCCATAAAGATGTGGCTTAGGGACCTAATAGATGCAAGGAATCAAACAAGAATCCAAAAAACTAAAATATATTTTACTTATGTAAAATCTAGATCTAACGTTCAAAGGAACACGAACCTAAAGTATAAAAAAGAATATGGACACCATATTTAAAAAAAGGATGGACTTAATAGTGATAAGTTGAGTTGGAATAATAATCTTGATAAGTTCTCAAAGTTTAAATGATAACCCAAAGAAAACATTTCTCACTTCTCATTTCATATAATCATTTGTCCTTTGAACTTTTAAGAAGATAACTATTTATAATGTAAAATAACAACCCTAAAAGCTTTAGAAATAGAAATAATGCACTAATAATTGATGGAGGTAGTTACACCAATACAGCTTCAACAACTTTTGTTGAAAATTTGGGATTGGATGCAACTTATCACCTTCATCTTACAACTTGCATTGACTCAACTAAAAAAGTTGGATGAGTGCTAGTCATCTCCTCGACTAAACATGGCAGCTTGATAAGAGGCTTTTGCATAATGGGTTCAAAAATACTTAATCTTTCTCAAATGATGATAAAAACATTATTTTGGTTCCTCTTAACCCTCATAATAACTACAAAATTCTTTTCAAAGGAAAAAGTATGAAAAACGTTTTCTTGAGCATGACATAAGTGAAAAGGATCTTTTTTTAGAATAATTAGGTATTAGCTTTGTTTATGGTTGAAAGGGACTTGAATGATGACTTCTTTATTCTTTTATAAGACAAATCTATCCAAGGTGTATTTAACAACATTTTTCCTCAAGTGTCGCCACTAAGACTTGCTTTCTATAAGGGAAATCTAATAATAAATCGATCTTGTTTTAAGAGTTGCCCTCTTAAATAGTATCTATCTGTTAGAACTCTTTTTTTTTCATTCATTATGTTAATGGCTTCATAAGTGTACTAAACCCTTTCAAGAACCTCTACTAGAATGATGCAAGTCTATGAAAACGTCTTGACTCTATGGATAGAGGTTGGAATAAGGTCACTTTTTGATAGCTCAAACCTTTTATTCATCTACCTTTATTCCTTCATATAAGACTAAATAATCAAGGAATATGACTTCACTAAAAAAGAAATGACATTTTTGATATTTCCATAAAGCTTCTCCTTCCTTAGCACTTCAAACACTTGATAGATGTGTCACTTATACTCAATGTCATTCTAGTTATAGATTAGAATATGATCAAAGTAAACAATAGCAAATCTTTAAAGGAACTTCTTTAGCACATGATTTATTTGTCTTATAAAATTACTAGGTGCATTAGAAAGACTAAAAGGCATTAAGAACCATTCATAAAGGCCAAACCTTGTTTTGAAAGCTATTTTTTACTCATTGTCTTCCTTTATATGGATATGATAAAAACCACTTTTCAAATTTACCCCTGATGAAAATTTGGCTCCATGTAATTCATCTAGATCATTTAGCCTTAGAATAAGGTAGTAGTATTTTAGGTAATTATATTGATAGCTTGATTATTAGCACACATATATATGGTTCCATCTATCTTTGGAATAACAAGAGTAGGTACAAGGCATGAATTCATGGATTCTCAAATATATCCCTTTTAAATAAGCTCATTTACTTGCCTTGGGGCCCTTTTCCTCCTTTTTGGCCTAAGTCTTGCACTTGTCAAAGAGAATTTTTACTTAGCTCTCATTTTAGCAATTATAGTTCTTAGCAAAACTTTGAGATTAAATGCATTGCTTTGGGAATTGGTATTAGCATTATGTCATTGTAATAAGGTTGTCCCATTATCTACATTAGTAAGAAACTATTTGATTCTTTATTAAACTATTTTATAGATGATGAAGAATTTTACATTACAATTCATACACTTGAAATATGTAAGCATTATGTAATTCCAAAAGAGCTTATTATTCATACTAATAATAAGTCACTAAGGAATTTGAAGGAAAAAGGTAAACTCAAGAGGAGACATGCTCATTGGGTGGAATTCTTAAAACCTTTTTTTTATGTTATCAAGCACAAACATGATTGTTTAATTATAGTGGCACATACATTATCAAGGAGCCATGCATTGATCTCTAAGTTGCTTTCATTTGAGCTAATCAAGATGTTGCAACTTAAAGACCCAAATTTCTGTTTCATGTATACATCTTGTGATGAGAAGGCAATGTATAAGTTTTACATGCTTGATGGTTTTCCCTTCAAGAGTGAAAAGTTATGCATTCCTAAGAGTTTAGTAAGAGAGTAATTGGTTTTCGAAACTAATGATAGTTATCTAATTCATCCTTTTGGAGTGAACAAACTTTGGCAATACTTTAAGTATATTCATATTGGTTAAGAACAAACAAAAGAATGAAAATCATTGTTGAGAGTTATATAACATGTCATAAAGCCAAATCCAAAGTGATGTGTGTGCCAAATACACCAAAATTACTCTAAGTCACTCAATTAACATGTTCATAATTAGGATGAGTAAAGATCAAATCCATAAAAATTAAGTTTTGATTAATCAGCTATTGTTTAATTAAGTTCATGCATATATAAATAAAAAGGCATAGGTAGAGGAATTTAGGCTTTATCATACAAATAAAACTCAAAATTGAAGACTAACTACAAATATAATCAAGAGATGAACACACCTTTGGCAAAAAGGATATTTACACCATTAGATTCACACATCGATCATTAACACCATAGATCATCAATTCTTTGATTGAGTATTTGGCCTAGATTAATGATGAGCTCTATTATTCTGAATCTTTCTTGAGTCCTTGTTGATTAAGATAAATTCTGTAATTAATCTCTTATCAATTAAACAACTTAGAATAAGTTCTCTAGATATAATTTATTGATAGCATTAAGATACGAAAGATAGTCAAATCTACATAACTATTTTTTAATTAGCATAAGAATTATTAAGCAACTGTTGATTTGAATTTTAAACTAGCATTATATCATAAAGTATAATTATCTAGTATAAATTCTAATGATAAAATAATATAATTATGAAAAATAATTGTACTAAATGAACATGACAATTTAAAGTAAAGAATCATATTAGAAATAAAAACCAATAAAACTCCTAATGCTTCCTCTAATAACTACAATCCTTACAACTAAAAATAGAACCTTAGGCTTGTATCTTGTAGGCATGCATGTAGGAAAGAAGAAAAAAGAGATGCCTACCTATGTCTCCATTTTTGTTACCATAATATCTTTATTTATAGCTTTAAAGAATAGTAAAAATAACTCAATAACTACCAAATGCTTCTTTTTTGTAATTAACTCAACATATTTGAAGAACAACTCTTAATTGAATTAAGACAACTTTGACCAACCTATATACTAGATTAAGGACATTAATTCATGGCATAATTCTACTTGGATCACTACAAATAAACCAATTTTGTAAAACTCAATATGTTTATTTTAATTCTCATCAAGGTCCTTAGTCCATCCAATTATGTTTAGAATCTAAAATTTCCAAAATACCCTTTAATTGTTAGATTTGCTCATAACCTTATCTTTAAGCATACAATTTGCTTTGATCCATTTAGACTTCTCCTAAAACAAAAAATTAGCTCTAACAAATACATTCACGAAAAAAATACATAAAAGGTTAAATATAAGAGAATAAATATAATGCATGTAGCATACTTATCACAAAGACAATTTTGATGAGGACCTTCTTAGGTCTCACACTGAGAGGAGGAGGGGGTGAATCAATGTGAGATACTTACTTTATACAAATCTACTAGGATTAAACCTCTGACAAGGACCTTTTTAAGTCTTACATTGAAAGGGAGGTGGATCAATGTGAGATGTTTGTTTTTACAAATCTATCTAGATTGAACCTCTTTGACTTGTTAGAGCCGATGATCCAATTATTTAACTTTCTCCTTTATGGAAGACTAGTCGTACGGATATTAATCAAACATAAGCACCTGAGAACACACAGTAATTTTTACATGGTTCACTCACAATGTGTGAGCTACGTCTACAATGTGATAGGATCACTCTTAATTATACAATCAACTTTTGTTATCAAAGGATACAACTATGTTATGGAAGGATCACCCCTTCACCACTTGTGGAAGGACTACTCCTTAACCACTTACAATGATCTCTTGATTAAGGAATTATCTCCCGATCACTTCAAAGGTATCCTACCCTTTTTTAGCAAGTTTATAAGAGTTTATAATAAAAACTTTCCTGGAGAATGATCACTTAATGTGTACAGACTGCTAGTGCAGAATATGAATTTTTTCCTTCTTTTGTTGCTAGTGTTGTCTCACTCACCACCTGTGCTGCCTGCACGTGTTGCTATTATTACTTGCACGAGCTATTATTACTGGCTGCACGAGTTACTGCTACTGTTTGCACATGTTGTTGTTGTTATTCGTGGGTGCTAGTACTATCTGCTTGCGCTGCTGCTATTGCCCATGTATGTTGTTGTTATCCGTTGCATTGTTACTACTATTCACACGCGTTGTTGTTATTGTCCGGATGTGCTACTGTTGTTGCTCGCATGTGTTGTTGCTACTGTCCATAAGCGCTGCTATTGTCTACATGCATTGCTCCTATTGTTTGCAAGTGCATGGGCTACTGTCGCTGCTTACATATTCTGTTATTACTGCTTACATGCATTGCTATTGTTGTTGACATGTGCATGGGATGTTGTTGCTACCTGCACATTTTTTTATTACTATTCACACAAGTTTCTGCTACTAAGATCGTAGGCTATTGGACTTGGAATGTCTATTGGAGTTGCTACAATTGCTAGGGTACCTATTGGAGTTGTTGCAACTACTATTGGTATTGTACCTACTACAAATTACTGGATTGCCTGCTATTGGTATTACACATGCTGGACGCATTGCTAGTGCTAGTATACCCTCCTAAAAGTATTGTTGTTGCAAAGACATCCTACTAGTGTTGCTAGTGCAGGGATACCCTCAAACACATGCTGCTAGTGTAGGGATACCATCTTGCACATGCTACTGGTTCTGGTATTCTCTCCTGGACATGCTGTTGGTGTAAGGAAACCCTCTTGGATGTATTGTTGGTGTTGGGATATGCTACTAGTGTAGGGACGTTTTGGTTTGCTATTGGTTGCTAGACTTGTAATTTGTAGGTTTTGTTTTTGCTTGCCTAGTTGCTTGATTTCCAAACTCGTAATCTACAAGTTATGGTTTCAGGTTACAGGTTTTGCTTACAACTTCTACTGGCTTGCCTCCCTTGTTGCCAGAACCTACTTGTCACTATTGACCTTGTTGGTTGTTTCCCTTGTTGTACAATCTATAGGTGGCTACTGACCTTGTTGGTTTGCCTCCCTTGTTGTTGGACCTGCTACAATTGGCCTTGTGATGGTAGGCTGCTCTCTCCTTAGTCGTTACCTCTCTCTTTGCCGTTCACCTCTTCTTATAGCTACCCTTAGGTTTGCCATTATATTTAAAAAATTTGTAGCACATGTTCTCTTTTGCAACACACATGAGTCTTGCAAGATGCATGAAGGTATTTATAGAGCATTAGGATTAGAGTTACACAATCATCAATGGTCATCGTTGATTCCCAAAGGTTGCCCTACAATTAATGACCAGATTTGATTCCTAAATTTAGGGTTAATGGTCAATATTGACTTCCTAAATTTTAGGATTAATGGTCAAGGGTCAACGGTTAACCTTGACCCTTAAAATTTAGGGTCAATGGTTAATATTGAATCATTTACTTTAGTTGACTTACCATCAACAGTTTTAACCAACAACTTCTATGCATCTCAACTACATTCAAAACATCAAATCAACATGAACAATAATGTGAGATGCTATTGACAACAAATACAACATCAGCCATCAAAGATGGGCTCAACAATCTCCCCCTTTGGTGGCAACACATTAAATCCAACTTTTAGCCATTAAGCATAAACATAGGTTCCCTTAAAACATGCAGCTCCCTTTTTGTATGTACCTGTACCTCCCCCTTTTTCCTACTTCTCACCCTTGACAATTTCTCCCCCTTTGATAACAAATCCAAAGAATAATAGAAAAAGAAATGGGAAAGGGATTAGAGAATACCTCAACCTCTGGGGTTGGTTGAACACATAAGATTAGCCTCAGCTTTTGGAATATCTCTCTTGACAAAGGTTTAGTGAATATATTTGCCATTTATACTACAGTAGGCACAGACTCCAGCTTTACTTCAATTTTCTCCACCTTTTCTTTAATGAAGTGGTACTTGATTTTAGTATGTTTAATTCTGGAGTGTTGGACCAGATTCTTGGACAAATTGATGGCACTTTGGTACCAATCAATAGTGGTAGCTATACATCCACCTTCATATCTTCAAGCTATTATTTCATCCATAGCAGTTGAGTACAAGCTTGAGTAGCAGCATATATTTAGCCTTTGCAGTACTTAGAGTCACTAAATTTTGCTTCTTGCTATGCCATGAAACACATTTACTGCCTTAATAAAATGCACCATTGGACGTTGACCTTTTATCATCACAATTGCCAGCCTGATCTACATTTGTATACCCATACAGATTAAGCTATCCACTCCTATCATAAAGCAACCCATAATTTGTTGTGCCCTTCACATACCTTAGAATTCTCTTAGTTGCCACAAGATGGGACTCCTTGGGGTCACTTTCAAATCTGGCACAAAGTGTTACAACAAAAAAAATATCAGGTCGTGATGTTGTCAAATACAGTAAGCTTCCAATCAACTTTCTGTATTCCTTTTGATTAACCATGTTGCCTTCTTTATCCTTACTTAACTTTGTTCCAACTGTGATAGGAGTGCATACTTTTTTTAGAGTTCTCCATCCTAAACTTTTTTAACAACTCACAAGCATACTTTTCTTAAAAAAGAAAAATTCCAACCTCGGTTTGTAATATTTGTAATCCTAAGAAGAATTTCATTTCACCAAGCATGAACATCTCAAACTTCTTCTTCATCTGCTCGACAAAGGCAGTGCACAGGACTTTTTTTTTTTGCAACAAAGATTATGTCATCAACATAGACCACAATAATTAACTGGCCTTAGTTGTCTTCCTTTATATACAAGTTGCTATCTATATTCCTTTTTTTGAACTTCATGTTCTTAAGGCATGTATCCAACTTGGAATACCATGCTCTTTAAGTCATATAAAGTGTTGTTCAATCTACATATGTTTGAGCCATCATGATCAAGTATAAAACCATTAGGTTGTTCAATAAATACCTCTTTTTCAAGCTTTCCATTTAGAAATATAGACTTTACATCCATTTGATAGACTTTATAGTTCCTCTGGGCAATAATGGCCATAAATATTTTGATTGGTTTAAATTTGGCCATTGGAGCAAAGGTTTCTTCTAAGTTAACACCTTCTACTTGTGAGTAGCCTTTGCAAACAAGTCTTACCTTGTTTCTTACCACTTCACCTTTTTCATTGAGCTTATTTTTAAATACCTACTTGGTTCTGATGATGTTTTTCCCTTTAGGTCTAAGGACTAAATACCAAGTGTTGCTCCTTTCAATTTGGTCAAGCTCTTCATTCATAACACACACCTATTCCTTGTGCTTTAATACTTCTTCCATGAACTTAGGTTCAACCTTAAAAATCAATGAGGTTTGTTCACTAACCTTTAGTCTTCTTCTCATTTGCATAGAGTTTTCTTTCCTACTAATAATATTTTTGGCCTCAACTTTGGCTATGACTTTTTTATAAGTTTGGGAATGCCTTGATTCTTCTTCTTCATCACTTATGACTTAAGAACAATGTCTTCCTTATGTTGAATAGCATTAGATTCATCATTGTTAGACTCTCTTTAGTTGTCATACATGGCATCTTTAGCTTCCTCATACTATGATAGTATTGTAACACTATCTTCAATTAACATCAAAGTTGTCCACCATTTTTACCAACCTTTTGTTATAACATCTAAAGCCTTTTCCATCTAGTACATAGCCCAAGAATATACCTTCATCAGTCTTCTCATCAAATTTATTGAGATGCTTACCTTTGACTTTAATGAGGCATGGGCTCCCAAACACTTTAACGTGTTTTACATTTGACTTCTTTACATACCATAGCTCATAGGGTGTCTTTTTAGTATGTGGTCTCATCAGGCATCTATTTTAAACTTGAATTGTAGTGGTGATAGCCTCTTTATAGAAGCCATGTGATGTACCATGCTCAGCCAACATGGTTCTTGCCATCTCCACTAGGCTTTTATTCTTCCTTTCGGCAACTTCATTTTGTTAGAGTGTATAGGGACTAACATATTCATGCTTCACTGTATGCTTCTCCAAATAATCTTCAAAATCACCGCATGTGTATTTTGTCCCATTGCTTGTCTTAAGCCTTTTAATTTGCCACTTCCTCAATTGGTTTTTAGCTAGCCTTCTATAGCTCTTGAAATTATTGATAGCCTTTGATTTATGTTTCAAGAACATAATGCAAGCCATTCTTGTAAAATCATCAATAAAGGAGATGAAGTAACTATCACCCTTGGTTGATCTTTGTCTCATAAGACCATAGATATCTAAGTGGATGAGCTCCAATGGCTTTTTTGTTTGAACCTCCATATTTTTGTGAGGTGCATTCACCATCTTTCCTTTTTGACACTTACTACAAATTGCATCTCTTTCTCTTCTTAGCTTGGGTATGTCTCTCATAACTTTATTTTTGGATAGCTTGTTTAGCCCCTTTTATGCAAGATGTCATAATCTTCAATGCCACAACGAGTTTTCATCTTTGGTGCTTAATTTATTCTTTCACCCTTAGTAAGAAGAGCACTATCTCTTAGACTTTTTATTATATAACCACTCTTGTTAAAAGTAAATTCATGTCTATCATTACAAAGTTGGCTTACACTAATGAGATTGTGTTTTAGACCTTCAACATAAAGCACTTTCTTTAATTGTAACTTCTTTGCACCAAATTCAGTAGCACTGATACCTTGAATCTTTAATGCATCATCATTGTCAAATTTGACTGACCCTCTATCATATTTTGCTACTCCCTTCAAAATTTTGGAGTCTCTTATCATGTATAAAGAGCAGCCACTATCCAAGATCCATGACTTTTCTTTCTTAGAAGCTTTTAAGGCTACTTCCATAACCATAATCATTTCTCTTCCTCTTCTTCTTCTTTAGTCGAATGTAAGGGCATGTGTAGATGTTCTCCTTTGCACTTTTTGACCAGGCAACAATGGTTGGCATGTTCTCCTTTACATTCTTTGACTGGGCAACAATGTCAAGCAATCCTCAGCAGTGTGTCCAACCCTTTCACATCTTCAACAAATTTCTCCCAGTAAATCAAAACTATTTCTTAGTGGAATATGACTTCTTTCCACTTGAGCCTATGTCTTTTCTTGATATAGTCTCCCCTTAGACTCTTGCCTCACACTCCTCTTCATTATGGGCCGAGTATTCTGACAAGCATTAGCCTTGTGCTCATACTTACCATAGTTCTAGCAAAATCCTTCGAACCTAGATTTACTTCTTTTACCAAGTTCATGTCTCCTTACTTTATCAATTGGTGTGGCAACCTTCTCTCCATCTTTGACAGCCTATTTTCTTTGGATGGGAGTTTTCGCCATATCTTTCCTATCCCATTTTATATTGGGTTGGTCTCTCTTTTTCATCACATCATTGTGCTTGCTCTAAGGCATAAATACAATTTTCTTCTTTTTTTCTACCTTCTCACTCGGCTTTTTAATATAGCCAAATACTTTCTTCCCCATGGAATGAGGTCTTTGATTGCTTAGACACTCATCCAACTTTTTGGTAACATCCTCCCTGATGGCATTAGCTGATGATGACTCTCCTTTTGTTGAGCCCATCTTTGATGGCTAGTGTTTGATTTGTTATCAACACCATCTCACACGGTTATATGTGTTGATTTGATATTAAGAATGCTATTAAGATGGAGTGAGGTCATTGGGAGAAATTGGTGATGACTGGTCAACCCTAGCATTGAGGAGTCAATATTGACCATTGACCCTAAATTTTAAAGGTCAATATTGATCGTGGACCCTAAATTTTAAGAAGTCAATGTTGACCATGACCCTAAATTTTAAGACTCAAAATCTAACTGTTGATTGTAAGGTAATATGTGGGAATTAATGATGACCATTGATGATCATGTAGCCTTAATCCCAAGGCTCTATAAATACCTTTAGGTGTCTTACAAAAAGAAAAATAAGGGCTTCAAAAAATTGAGTGAACAGCAAAGAGAGAGGTGAGAGGCAAACCTAGGAAAAAAAAGGAGGTGAACGACAAAGAGGAGGCAAGCAACCACCAAGCAAGGCAGTTTTCCAAGGAGAAAAGGAAAGAAGGCAAGGCAGTCGGCCAAGGAGAGAGCAGCGGCCACCAAGGAAAGAATACAAGGCAGCCAGCTAAGGAGAGAGCAGCAGCCACCAAGGAAAGAAGGCAAGGTAGTCAGCTAAGGAGAGTGTAGCAGACACCAAGGAGAGGTAATAAAACCCTTAAGGAAAGTAGCAGACACCAAGGTAGTGGCACGAAAAAGTTGCTGCAGTGCACAGGAAAAGCAACAACGGTGCAAGAAAACTGTTGTAGCATGTAAGGAGAGCAGTAATAAAGTGAGAAAACTGCTGCAGTGTACGAGGAGAGTAGCAGTGACACAAGAAAACTACTACAACACGTAAGGAAAGTAGCAATGTGCACAGATAGCAATAGCAGCACATGCAGACAGCAGACACAGTATGCACGGATAGCAGGAATAGTGGGTGCAAACAATAGCTACAGTGCACGTGGACAACAAGCACAAAAAGCGCAAACACTAGCCACAGTGCGCATGGACCGTAGGTGCAAAGAGTGCAAATAGTAGGTGTAGAGAGCATAGACAATGAGTGCATAGCATACGCGTACAACAAGCACAAAGAGTAAGGACAATAGGCGCAGAGCACGCGAATAGTGGGCATAGCTTGTATAGACAGCGGGCACAACATTTATGGATAGCGGGCACAATGTGCATGGACACCAAGCATAGAGTGTGTGGACAGCAACAACAGCTTATATAGCGCACAAGGACAGTAGTGGACAAACATGGTAGTGTGTATAGACAAGATTAACAGCACGTACGAATAACATTAACAGTGCATGCAAATAGTGGTGGACAGACGCGATGATGAGTACAGAAAGCATTTAATAGTGCGCAGATAGCAGCGGTAGCTCATATGAATAGCATTAGCAGAGTGTACAAACAATAGAGTAGTTTATGAGGACAGCAGTAGCAATGCATGGGCAACACCAACAGTGGGTGCGATAACACTGGCAGCAAAGGAAAGAGAAGATCCATATTCTGTACTAGCAGTCTGTACACATTAAGTGATCATTCTGCAAGAAAGTTTTGATTATAAGCTCTTGATAAACTTGCTAAAAAAGGGTGGGATACCTTTGGAGTAATCAAGAGATTGTTGTAATTGGTTAAGGAGTAGTCCTTCCATAAGTGGTAAAGGAGTGTTTCTTCCATAACATTATTGTATCCTTTGATAATAAGAGTGAATTGTGTGATTTAGGAGTGATCTTATCACACCGTGAATATAACTCACATATTGTGGGTAAACTATATAAAAATTGTTGTGTGTTCTTGGGTGCTCGTATTTGATTAATATCTATATGACTGGTCTCACATAAAGGAGAATGTTAAATAATTGGATCATTGACTCTAACAAGTCACAGAGGTTGAATCTGAATAGGTTTGTAAAAATGAATATCTCACAACAATGTGAGATGTTGTTAACAACAAATCCAACATCAACCATCAAAGATGGACTTAACAACCTCTTTGACTTGTTAAAGTCGATGATTCAATTTTTATTTTGCTTCTTTATATGAGAGTAGTCATATGGATATCAATCAAGTGTGAGCACCTGAGAACACACATAAAATTTTTATGTAGTTTACCCATAATGTGTGAGTTAAATTTATGGTGTGATAATATTACTCCTAAATCACACAATCCACTCTTATTATCAAGGGATACAGTTAATGCTATGGAAGGATCACTCTTTAACCACTTATACTAACCTCTTGATCAAAGAGTTGATTTTCCAATCACTCAATGGATTGATCTCTCAATTACTCCAAGGGTCTCCCACCCTTTTTCAAAAAGTTTATAAAAACGTTTATGACTAAAAATTTTCTAAGAAGGATCATTGAATGTGCATAAACTGTTATTGTAAAATGCAAATCTTCTTCTTCCTCTACTGCTACCTTCTCCTTGCTACAATTGTTAGTTTCCTTTGACACTACACTCTCTTTCTTCCTTTGGTGTTGTTGTTGGTTTGTTTTGTTGTTGCACTCTCCTTCTAGATGCCATTATAGCCTTTTCCTTCTTTGGTTGTCATTGCTCCTTCTTTTTTGGTGCGATTGCTTCTCTTTTGGTGGTTGCTACCTCTTTCTTCTTTGATTGATTGCCACTACACCTTCTTTAATTGGTTGCTACTACACCTTCTCCTTTTGGTTTCTTTGGTTGTCACTGGACCTTATGCCTTTGGTTTCCTTGGTTATTACTACACACATTCTCCCTTGGTTTGGTTGATTGGTTGCAGCACCTCTCCTTGGTTTGCCGCTGCACACCTTCTCCCTTAGTGTGGTTGATTGGTTACTGCTGTACACCTTCTCCCTTGGTGTGGTTGATTGGTTACCACTACACATATCTCCTTTGGTGGCAACTGCACATTCTTCTCCCTTTAGCATGGCTGACTCATTAACTTTAGGGTTAACCTACCATCAACAATTTTGACCAATGATCTCTCTACATCTCAATGGCATTCATAACATCAAATCAACAAGAAAAAATATGTGAGATGTTGTTGACAACATATCCAGCATTAACCATCAAAGATGGGCTCAACAAATTTTAAATGTCTTTACACTTCTTTTCCAATTTTAGAGATTCTTTGGATTGATTAGAGTATATATTTTGTACTTAGGTTGCCTAAAATACAAATGGGAAAGGATTTTATAGTGGTGGTAGTATGTCTCTTCTCTATGATAGCTTATTTTTTTCACCTTCTCACATTATTGATTTATTCTTCATAAAATGCTAGAGTATTATTTTAGATTATGATATGAAGTTTCTTAGCTATTTTTGAGCAATATCATAGAGAAAGCTATATGTTGTTCCCACAACCTTGTATGGGTTGTAATTGTTGTCAACTAGGTTTAAGTGTGCAAGAAAGTGAAGCCACATGGAAGGGTAAGAAAGTAAAAGTAAAGCCACGTGGAGGAGCAAGAAAGTAAATCTACCACGTAAGGTCAAGAACATAAATCTACGATATAAGCCCTATTAGGATTTCATGGAAGAGAGTATATTAGGGTTTCATGGAAGAAAGTATATAAAGACCTTGGAAGACAAAATTAGGATAAGGCCAACGCAATTGAATACACGGCAAAACACAAAAGTGTGTGGACGGCCAAATAGAGCAAACAGAAAAACACAGCACACAACCAAAGCACATCGACCGCAAGAGAATGACAAAATAAGGGACGACAAAAACGAAAAGAGGAGGTCGCCAATTAAGGAAATCATAGCCGTCGTCGAAAGAAGGAGAAAAAGAAAATTGAGCAAATCGAAGAAATCCAGTGGTAAGAGAGAGAAATCAGATTAGAACAGTAGCCATCAATAGGAAGAGAGAGAAAACGATTTAGCCATTGAGTGAACGGCCAAACAGGAGAAGGAGACAAAGAGGTGAACGACCAAATGGGTGAATAGAAAAAAGACAAAATGGCCAGTGGAAAAAATTAGGGGGGCTGAACGAAGAGATACCGACGACAACAAAGAAGAAAAACAGTTGAGAGAGAGAGAAAGAAGGAGACGCTGAAAGTAGGGGCTAAACAAAAAAATAGAGAACAGAGGTCCAGAAATGACCAAATTGGAGCTCTCATCGGGCGAAGGAGAAAAGAGGACCAAAAAGGGGAGAAAAAATGAACACCACCAATATGCCCAAAATACACCGAAAGAAGAGAGAGAAGCCATTGTTGGAAGAACAGGGGTGGTAGACCAAAACACAAGAGACACGGCTAGACCAGAGGAGTCAATAGGAAAGAGAGAGAAAACACAGCCAAATAGGGGAAAAAGGAGAGAAAATCTGGAACAACCAAAGAGGGGTGGACGAAGAAAGAGACCGTCGGTAGAACAGAGGAAATCTAGCTGGACGGTGAGAGAAATCCGGTTAGACAGCAAGAGAGATAAAAATGGATAGGTAGGCCATGAGACGTGGAACTTCTAAGTGGTAGTGGGGCAGCCTTTCAAATTCAACAAGGCAAGACAAGCTAGAAGAAGGGTAGACACAATAAGTGACACTCTTTGTATTGTACTTGCTTACTAATTGCAATAGTGAAAGGAGCAGAGGATTAAGACATGCATTGTAACTGGAATTCTCATGTATAGTAGATAATCTCGGTAAGGGAGAGTCCCTACCACTGTGAATGTTTGATGAAACCATGTAAATCTCGTGTGTCCTTAATTTGCTTTACGTTCTATGTTTTGAATTAAGTTGTGAACGCAGCTAAAGTATCAGCCAACCCATAACCTAACAAAGACCTAAACAAGAACATCCAAGTTGTCTATTAGGCAAGGTGTCTGAAAGATGACTTTGGGGACTATTGTGATTAGTAGGTAGCAATAGATCTACCTTAGTCAAGTTTGAGAAAGAGTTTGCTTTTAAGAAGAGGTTAAAGTTGTTTACTTGCCTACAAATTATGAATTGTTGTGATACTGATTCACCCCCCTGTCAGTATTACAAACTAGTAGATCCTAGGGAGAAGTCAGAGACTTCAATTGGTATCAGAGCATTGGTTCACCAGTTTGAAGCTTAACAACTTGGTGTACTAGTTTGAAGGGATCTAGAAGTTTGACTTGTTTAGCATATTGAGAAATGGAAGCCGGTACCAGCACTAGCACCACTTACAGCAAAAAGGTTCCAATCTTTAACAGAACCAACTATCATATATAGAGAGCAAGAATGCAAGTGGTATTTGCAACTATGGGTACGAACTTGGTGAAATGTGTACAGGAGGGTTTTATGGCTCCAAAAGAAAGTAAAGACCTAACCTTAGAGGAATTAAGGTAGTTTGAGATAAATAGGAAGGCCTCAAATGTCATCATTTCAACATTGACAAATGCTGAGTATGCTAAAGTTATGGACTACAAATCTGCTAAGGAGATATGGAACAGATTGCATAAAGTCTATGAAGGTGATGGCAGAATGAAGGAGGCTAAGCTTCAAATGTTCAAGGAGAGATATGAATCTCTCAGAATGCAGAAGAATGAGATAGTTCAAGAATTTTTCACCAGGGTTATTGACTCTATAAACTACCTGAGAAGTCATAGGAAGAATAAGAAGGCCTCATCGATTGTGAAGAAAATTCTGAAAATTTTGGCTGAAAGGTTTGCCTCAAAGGTAGTAGCCATAGAGGAGAGTAGAGATCTCAATTCTATGTCTCTGCATGATCTCCAGTGTAATCTTATTACATATAAGATAAGGATAAAGTCAGCTGAAAGTTCTATAACAACGAAAGTATCAAAAGAGGTAGCTTTCCAAAGCTATGAAGCACTTGAAGATAAAAGAAGAGGAAGAATCATCTAGTGAGGATGATGATGATGAGGAGGAAGAAAGTGAATGTGGAGTGTTGGAATACTTCACAAGGATTTTCAAAAGGGGGTCTAAGAAGGGAAAAGGATAGTAGTCCTTGAGATGTTATCATTTTGGGAAAAATATACATTTTACTTCTCAATGCAAAGTGAAACTTGATGATGAAGATGAGGATAGTGATGATGAGCAAAATTCAAGATGGAGAAGATCATCATTCAAATCAAAGAAGTCCAACAAGAAGACTGCCAAATCACAAAAGAAGAAGAGAGGCTCATTCAAGAGTTATGTTAGTCAGACAAAAGAAGCTGATGAGGAGGAAGATGAAGAATCATCATATGAGCATAAAAAGGTTAAAGGCCCATATAAAACAAGTTGAAGCAAAGTCTGAGGAAGCTGAAAGTCAAAAAGATGAAATAAAGGTTGAGCATATTAACTTGAAGAGAAGATCTAAGGAACATATCAAAATATGTGAAGACCTTACAGTAGAGCTTGGCTCAAGGGCTTCAAAAATTGAAGAAATAAAGAAAGAGTTGCTAAGACTTCAGCAACAACTTAAAATTAACAAAGAGAACTTGCTTAAGCTTGAAATGATAGGAGAAACAAGTTTTGCAAAAGGAGAAAAGAATGTAGAGAAAATGCAACAATCTAAGGCTGCATTAGCTAAAGAAAATAAGAATGTGCCATAGAAGTTGAAAGAGAAGGTTGCGACTTAGAAGAAGATAGTTGAGAATAAAGAAGATTTGAAGAAGCAACCTAGGGTGGCAAATAAGAAGGTAGAAAAGAAAGTCACCCAAGGTGGCTGAAATGAAAGTCCCACAAGCAAAGAAGCTAGCTACGTCGCTTACATAGTAAGTGATGAACAGAAGAAGACAAGCAGTGATCAGATCCAAGAAGAGGCAGTTTCAAGGTCATTGCCTTTATTATGGAATTTGGGGTCATAACGTGAGTAACTACTGGTGGAGAAGGCCAGTATGTGTTTCCAACTTGAGAAGATACGACACTATATATAGGGGGAGACAATACAAAACTCAAAGGAGAACACCTGTCGTGAGTTCTTGTATATACTATAAAAGGCAAGGACACACTAACGAGGATTGTTGGTGAAAGCCCAAACCAGTAGCTTCAAAGAACAAGTTTGCTGTACTGGTAGACTTGGAACAGTGTGAAAGGTGTAAGCAGGATGGCCATAATGCCAAAAGATGCATGACACTTCTCCCTGAGCATGAGAAGGCACTCAATGGTACAGTGAAAACAAGTGGTGCAGTCAAAGTTGAGAAAAAGAAGAAAGCTATCTTCTAGCCAATTCAAAAGAAGGAATATAAAGCTAAAAGGAAGGTGGCTAATATAACTGAAATTGCACTCAAAGCTGAATACAAGGATAAGTAGTGGATCCTTGACAATGGATGCACTTCACACATGACGGGAGATAAGAGTAAATTGTCAAAGTTAAACAAGTAAAGAGAAGGTAGAGTCAAATTTGGCAATGATGATTCACTCAACATCAATGGTCAGGGGTCAGTAAACATTGGAAGAGGAAAGCTAAAAGATGTTTTGCATGTTGAAGGACTCAAATATAATCTAGCATCTATTAGCTAACTATGCAATAAAGAACATAAGGTAATATTCACAAAAACAGGTTGCTAGGAAAAAAGTAAAGAATGTAATACTATTGCAATCGGGAAGAGAATAGCTGGAAATTTGTATGTGATTGATGAAGAAAGAGATCCTCTTGCAACTAAGATTATGCAAGAAAGAAAGCCAAAGAAAACGTGGACCAGAGTCAAGAAAATCATATCATAGGTGACTCATCAGCAGGAGTTACAATAAGAAGAAGAATTATGGGAGCTACTGCTTCACTCTCACAAGTTAAACCTTAATCTATTGAAGAGCTACACAAGATCTAACTAAATCTTTGTCCACAGAGCTGTTTGAAAAGCACAGAATGAGTCTGTCTGTGTGAATGCCTCCTCAAGCCTAAAAATTAGGTGAATCCTCCACCTCTACTTTGCGAGCTTTTCAAATTTGTAATTGGTTGACAAAGGGGGAGAGAAGCAATAGTGCAGGGGGAGCTATTAAGAAAGAGGGAGTGCATATTTAGGGGGAGTTGAAACTGCTGCTTAGTGGCTTTTGTTATGGGTGTTGCCAACAATTACAAAGGGGGAGATTGTTGTTCCCAAAGCCTTGTATGGGTTGTAATTATTGTCAACTAGTTTAAATGTTCAAGAAAGTAAAGCTACATGGAAGGGCAAGAAAGTAAAAATAAAGCCACATGGAGGAGCACAAAAGTAAATGCGCAGAGTAAGGTCAAGAACGTAAATCCACCACGTAAGCCCTATTAGGGTTTCATGGAAGAGAGTATATAAAGACCTTGGAAGACAAAATTAGGATAAGGCCAATGCAATTGAATACACGGCAAAACACAAAAGTGTGTGGACAGCCAAATAGAAAAAATAGAAAAACACAACACACGGCCAAAGCACACCGATGGTAAGAGAATGGCAAAACAAGGGATGGCAAAATAGAAAAGTGGAGGTTGGCAATTAAGGAAATTGTAGCCATCGTCAAAAGAAGGAGAAAATGGAAATTGAGCAAATCGAAGAAATCCAATGGTAAGAAAGAGAAATCAGACTGGAATAGTAGCCGTCGAATGAACAGTAGTCATCAACGAGAAGAGAGAGAAAACGATTCAGCCGTCAAGGGAACAATATCTATCACCGAAAGAAGAAGAAAAAACAAAAATTGGCCAAACAAGAGACGGAGACAAAAAGGTGAACGGCCACGTGGGTGAGCGGAAAAGAGACAAAATGGCGAGTGGAAAAAATTGGGGGGCTGAATGAAGAGATACTGACGGCAACAAAGAAGAAAAACCATTGAGAGAGAGAGAAAGAAGGAGATGCCGAAAGTAGGGGCTGAACAAAGAACAGATAACAGAGGTGGAGATACAGCCAAATCAGAGCCCTCGTCAGGCAAAGGAGAAAAGAGGACCAAAACGGGGAGAAAAACAGACACCACAAATATGCCCAAAATACATCGAAAGAAGAGAGAGAAGCCGTCGTTGGAAGAACAGGGGTGGTCGGCCAAAACACAAGAGAGATGGCTAGACTAGAGGAGTCAACGAGAAGGAGAGAGAAAACATGGCCAAATAGGGGAAAAGGAGAGAAAATCTGGAATAGCCAAATAGGGGTGGATGAAGAGAGAGACCATTAGCAGAACATAGGAAATTTGACTGGACGGTGAGAGAAATCTAGCTGGACAATAAGAGATAACAAGAGAGAGAGAAACAGATAGGCAGGCCGTGAGATGTGGAACAGTAAACCAGAAACATGAGGTGAGCCATGAGACAAAGAGACAGGTGAGACAGTGAGACGGTAAAAGTAGGAGTTGTGTGAAACAATGTAGAGAAGGAATTAGGTGAAGCATGGAAAAAACTCAACCTATTTCTAGATTTCTTCAAGAGAGGTTAGAGAGCATTGCAATGAACTTTTAAGTGACAGTGGATCAACCTTTGAAATTCAACAGATGCAAGACAAGCTAGAAGAATGGTAAACATAGTAAGTGACACTCTTTGTATTGTACTTACTTAGTAATTGTAATAGTGAAAGGATCAGAGGATTAAGACATCCATTGTAATTGGAATTCTCAAGTATAGTGGATAGTGTCAGTAAAAGAGAGTCTCTACCACCATGGATGTATGTCACGTTGACGAAACCACGTAAATCTCGTGTGTCCTTAATTTGCTTTACATTCTGTGTTTTGAATTGAGTTGTAAATGCAGCTAAAGTATTAGCCAAACCATAACCTAACAAAGACCTAAACAAGAACATTTGAATTGTCTATTGGGCAAGGTGTTTGAAAGGCGACTTTGGGGACTATTGTGATTAGTCGGTAGCAATAGATCTACCTTAGTCGAATCTGAGAAAGTGTTCACTTTTAAGAAGAGGTTGAAGTTATTTACTTACCTGTGAATTGCAAATTGTGGTGATACTAATTCACCCGCCCTCTCAGTATCACAAACTAGTAGATCATAGGGAGAAGTCAAGAACTTCACTATACTTAATGCTCTTGTTTAGCATTGCATGCAATCCTATTGAATTTTGCCCATGCCTTGCAACAACATATCCAGCTATTGTTTCTCCTTGTGCATGGCTTGTCATTATGCTTACATGGAATTGGTCTTTCACATATCAGCTGGGTTTGAGAGAAGCATTGAGGAAATTGGGTCAAATCATGGAATGATGTAAATTTGGTCAAAAGCATTAAATGCTAAAATGGTTGATGCTAGTTAAGTTTTCAATGATTCAAGTTTTTTAAGTTAGATTTAATATTTCACAATGTTCCAATACATTAAATAAGGTTAAGACTCTTATGTAAACCTTTAAGGGCATCACTTTAGGGTAGCCAACTTTGAATGACAATTAAGAGTTTTTTTCTCTTGTAATCTCATTGCATTTTTAAGGTTTATATATCACTTAATGGATTATAAGTGTAGTGAGCCTACTTTGTGCATTTGTATCCATGTTTGGTGCATGAGCTCGTCCAATCTCATTTTTCCTTATTCACACAAACATAAAAACTCTTTCCAACTAAGCTAATTTGTACTCATTTTCTATGAATTCATATTATTTCATGCTATCTATGGGAAAAGGTTTCATTTGTGTGAATTTCATACCCAAATCATATTTTTCTCCTCCCTTAAATACTTACTAGCCTTAAACACACATCCCTTTAGGCTAAAGACTTTTTTCCAATTCTTTAAAAAAGAAAAATTAATTGAAATTATTGAACAAGGAATTACTTTTGAACAAGCTTATTCTCTACAAATGGAGCAAGAAATTGTGAAACTAAAATGGCAAATGCCCTAGCTTTTGAATGATCAAAGAATGTTGTCTTCCATTGCACCTTCAAGTGAGAAAGAGGAAAATCCTTTTGACAGTTAGATAAGTAAAGAAAAAACTCAAGGAAAGACTTTGTTATTAAGGTTGAGATACTAGAGTTTGAAGGTAACCTTTCCCCTAATGATTTCCTTGATTAGGTTTATATCATTAAAAGAGTGTTTAATTACCAAGAGTATTTGGAGGAGAAGAAAGTTAAAAGTGTAGCTTTGAAATTGAGAAAGTATGCTTATGGTGGGAACACCTTAAAGCTCAGCAAATTTGTGAACAAAAGAGCCAAATCCATATGATGTTTTAGAGTCCCAAGAACAAACGATTGCTCATTATTTGGGAGGATTAAAGAAAGATATTGTTGACTTGATGGACTTACAGTCTAAGGTGATGCACAATAGATTCAAGAATAGTTATTTTTTTGCTTGGAGCAAAAGTGAATCACTCTTGCCTTAAAGTCTCTAAGCCATGATGAACATGTTTAAAATGATGAGATAGTAGTGGACTATGAATTTTTTAGCTAAGCAAAATTTTATCAAACATTCATGAAATGGTAGCAAGCGTATGTACTAATTTTGTTAAAGTGAAGAGTAAACTATAAAGATTCAAGTCATCCTTTCGTGATTCCATTACTTAAAAGATTTTGATGATGTCTTCTCAGAAGGGATGTCACTTGGTTTACCTCCCATAAGGGAGATTCAACACCAAATTGATTTGTTGCCTAGTGCATTTACTAAACAAACTGGCATATAGATGCAACCTAGAGGAAACTAAGGAGTTACAATGATAAATACATGAATTGATTTTTTTAAGGCTTTGTGGGTCAAAGCTTAAGCCCATGTTTTGTATAAACCATTTTGCTGCCTAAGAAGGATGGCTTGTGAAAAATGTGCATGGGCAGCTGATGAGAACGTAAAATGTCAGATTTATTTTCCCTTAATGTTGAGCCTTTTATACTTATTTAAGTTTAATTGCACTCATTATTCTTATATTTTGGTTTAGGATGCAATTAGAGGTGTTAAGTGCAAGACAAAGTTAATTGGGCAGTTCTTGACAATTTTGACACTACTTCATAATTTGTGCATAACTCTCTTGTTTGATCTTTGATTGAGATGATTCAAGATACTATGGAAAGCCTAGGAAGAGCTCCATAACTTTTGTGTTTTGGGTCTTGAGAGATACGGGATGTATCAAGGTCAAATTTAGGCTTGAATTTGCTGTACTTGCACTGCCATGATTCTAAAACATTCCTTAACTTGCAATTTTAATGTATAGATATGAAGACTCCTATTTTGGAAATTTTGGTGGATGAAGTTCTAGAAGAAGACACTCTTTTTTAGTATCAAAGGTTTATTTTATTTTCAATATTTTTCCATAATTACGTAGACTTGAATTTTCTTATTTAGGAAGTTTTTTTTTAAGGTTTCTAAAAAGGTCATTAGCTTATAAAAAGGCAAGGCTGGCAAGCAAGGAGAAGAACATACCATACCATGAAACATGAAACACACCAGCCACCTCTCTTCCCTTTGCCCTATTCCCTCTCTTTTATGTTAACATCTGACCTTGTATGGCTAAATTTTTACACTTGGTCAAAGGAAACCAAAGCCTAGGAATGAATAACTGTGAGACATAATTTATGTTTACTATTTGATTTATACTTTAAGTATCATATATTCTTTTGATAATATCATTTTATGATTGTTTGGATTTGATTGCTAGAAGGCTTACTAGTCAATTAATCACTACAATTTACCATTAGGTTAGATTTTGCATACATAATTGTTTGATCCCTTTAATATGTGAAGTAAGCAGGCTTGATGATTTACTATGTCAAAGATTATTAGGTCTTGGGAACAACTACAAATAGATTAAATACAATCGTGTGTACTTGTATTGTCTACCCTTATCGTTCTTTCTAATTCCTACAACTATCATGAGCTTAAAACTTTAGTACATATTTTTTGGTTGTTTGGTGGTTAAGGTTAATTAGACCATATGTATTATGATTAAATACAAATAAGGAGAAATAGGAAATTGGTTCCACAGTGAGTATTCAAAGTATGAATTGATATATTTGCATTAATGATCAATTGTGGATTTCTTATGGTGGATGTTGACCTAAACTAAGATTTTTCATTAATTGAACTCAACATTTTACTTTTCATTGTTTTCTTAGTTGTTTTGATTTTTTTAGATTAAGTTTGTTATATTCAAAGCACTCCTTCCTTGTTCATCACAGGACAGGATATCACTAAACACTTTTTGTGGGAACAATTTGTACTCACTCCATTGCATATATTTTAGGAGTATAAGTTTTACTTTTGGGTGTTTGTGACGGCACACTAGTAGACATGCTATCAAACCAATAAAGGCCATGGAAAATGGCTTGTCATGTCATTCAATTTATCTAATTCCCCTAACACATTCATAGGCTGATGAACCATGTTTTAAAACTGCTCATTGGAAAATTTGTTATTATGTACTTTGATGATATTCGTATTTACAACTGAAATAAGGTAAAACATTTGTAGCATTTATAAAAGCTATTCGAGGAAAGAGTTATATTATGGGATATGTTGTTTTAAGTGAAGGCATTAAAGTAGATGCAAGCAAGATTGAAGCAATTCATAGGTCGCCTACTCCTTAATATAGTTATTACATGAGAAGATTTTTAGGTTTGGCCTTTTTTTATTGTCACTTCATTAAAAGCATTAATACTATTGTCACTCTGCTTATAGATTGCTTGAAAGGAGAAAAGTTTGTATGTAATCTAGAAGCATAATGAAGCTTTGAGGCTATTAAAAGGAAGCAATGTAAAGCTCTAATTCTCACACTTGTTGAGTTTAAAATGCTTTTTAAAGTGGAATGTGACATATCTAGCATTGGAATTAGAGAAGTATTACTTTAAGGAAGTCCACCAATAGCTTATTTAGTAAGAAACTCAATAGTTCTAAGTTGAATTATTCAACATATGATAAGTAGTTTTATGCCATCTTTGAGCATTAGAACATTTGAGCCATTACTTGCTATCAAAAAAGTTTATTTTTCATTTAAATCATAAGGCCTTGAAGTTCATAAATGGCCAAGACAAGCTAAATAAAAAGGGCATGCTATAGGTTGAGTATCTTCTATCTTATTCTTTTATGATCAAACACAAGTTTGGACACATGAATGTAGTTGCCAGTGCTCTCATTTGAAGCATTCATTGTTGATGTTGATGGATTTCAAGCTAATTAGATTTAAAGTAATCAAAGAACTTTTTATCAATGATACAAGCTTCTTTTCTATATTTTCAACATGCAAGAAAGGTGTAGTAGACCATTTCCATGTCTAAAAAGGTTTTCTCTTTAAGGATAAGTTTTCCTCAAAGCTCCATAAGGGTGTTATCAATTCAAGAAGTCTATAGAGGTGGTATTGCTAATCACTTTGGAGTCAAAATCACTTTGGTTATGTCATAAGAACATTTTTATTGGCCAAAGTGTTAAGCCCACCTTTGATGGCTAATGTTAAATTTGTTGTCAACACCATCTTACATGATTATATGTATTGATTTGATGTTATGAATGATGTTGAGATTTAGTGAGGTCATTGGGAGAAATCGGTCATAACAAATCAACCCTGGCATTAAGGAATTAATGTTGAATGTGACCCTAAATTTTAGGGATCAAGATTGACTATTGACCGTTGACCATTGACTCTAAATTTTAGGACTTAAATCTGGCCATTAATTGTGGGGCAACATGTGGGAATTAATGATGACCATTGATGATTGTGTGGCCCTATTCTTATAGCTCTATAAATAACCCTAGGTGTCTTGCAAAAAGAAAAGAGGGGCTATAGAAAATTAAGTGAATGACAAAGGCAAGGTGGTCAGCCAAGGAAAGAGAAAGAAGGCAAGGCTGCTGGCCAAGAAGAGTGTAGCAACCACCAAGGAAAGGCGGCAAGGCAACTGGCCGAGGAAAAGAAAGAGAGCAAGGTAGTCGGCCACCACACCAGCAAAACCCTCACCAATATACTAGCCATACCAACAAACCATTACTAAGGTAGCGGCTAACACCAGCAAATCCCCACCAAGGTAGCAACCACACCAACAAACCCTCCCCAAGGCAGCAGCCACAATAGCAAACTAATAAAGCAACCAAGGAAGACAAACCTGAAGGAGGCAGCAACAGCCTATAAGTCTAGCAAGAGGTGGAGCAGCAACACAAGGATCTTGCACCAATAGCCAATATGCAGTAGTAGGTGGTGCACCTGTAGAGAAATCAACAACATAAGAAAACAGCTGCAGTGCACATGGATAGTAGCAGTGGCACGAGATGATAGCTGCAACCACACAGGGACAGCAACAACAGTGTGAGAAAACAGAAACAAAATGCGGGGATAGCAGCAGCGGTGCAAGAAGAAATCTACAACGCACTCGGATAGCAACAGCAGCATGAGTAGACACTAGCAACGTGGGCTGATAGTAGTAGTAGGGTGAGTAGATAGTAGTAGTGTGGGTGGATAGTAGTAGTGGTATGAGTAGACAGTAGTAGCACCCTCAAATAGCAGTAGTAGCATATGTGGACAGCAATCACAATGCATGCAGATAAAAGTAGCAGTGCACGTGGACAACAAGAGTAGCACTCGTGAATAGTAGGAATAGTGTGTGAGGACAACAGGAGTAGCATATGTGGAGTGCATGCAAATAATAGTAGTAGGGCAAGTGGATAGTAGTAGTTGTGCACGCGAACAACAGGAGTAGCGTGTGTGGAGTACGTGCAAACAGCAGCAACATTGCATGCGAACAGCATTAGCAGCATGCATAGACAGTAGCAGCACCACGTGTGGACAACAAGAGTAGTGCACATAAACAATAATGGCAACTTGTGTAGACAGCATTAGCAACACGCGTGGATAGCTACAGCAATGCTTACAGACAGCATTAGCAACACGCGTGGATAGCTACAGCAATACTTACAGATAGCATTAGCATCGCGTGTAGGCAACACTAGCAGTAGATGAGACAACATCGGCAGTGAAGGAAGGAGAAGATCTATATTTTGCTCTAGCAATCTATACATATTGAATGATCATTCTCCAGGAAAGGTTTTACCATAAACTTTTGATAAATTTGTTGAAAAATAGGGTGGGATACACTTATAATGATCAGGAGATTGTTGTAAGTGGTTAAGGAGTAGTCCTTCCATAAGTGGTGAAGGAGTGATCCTTCCACAACATTATTGTATCCATTAATAACAAGAGTGGATTGTGTGATTTCGGAGGGATCTTATCACACCATGGACATAACTCACACATCATGCATAAACCACGTAAAAATTGTTGTGTGTGCTTAGGTGCTTGTGCATTAATTTATATTTGTACAGTTGCACTCACATAAAGAAGAAAAATTAAAAATTGGATCATTGACTTTGATAAGTCACAAAGGTTAAATCCCAAATTGATTTGTAAAAAGAGGATATCTCACCCCGATTCACCCCTCTCTCAATGTGAGACCTAAAATGGTCCTCATCACAAAGATGGTGAAAGATGACCAAAGTATCCTTGACCATTGTGTGACATGCCAAAAGGTTAAAAGCATTTTCTTTTACAAGGATTGTATAAGCCATTGCCTTTTTTTGATTTTCCACTAGAAGTTATGAGTATGGATTTTGTTCTTAGTTTGCCAAAAACTCCATGGCAAAAGGATGTTGATATGGTATTTGTAGATCAATTCTTAAAAATGACCTATTTTGTGTCTTGCCACAAAACTACCAATGCTTCTCACTTTGCTAACTTGTAATTTAATGAGATTATTTGATTCCATGGAATTCCTCATACCATTATTTTAGATCAAGACAGCAAATTTTTTAGCAACTTTTGGAAACTTTATGGATTAAACTTGGAATAAAGCTTTTTTTTTAGTACTTAATATCACCCACAAACCAATAGGTAAAAAGAAGTTAATCACACCATTGCAACCAGCTCAAGAACATTGATATCAAAAAGTTAAAAAGATTGGGATTTTAAACTTCCTCATGTCAAGTTCACCGATAATAGTGCTCCTAATTGCACCATAAAGTTTTCTCCTTGAAAAGTCATTTATGGAATCATTCCACTCTCTCCCATGGATTCTATTCTGTCTAACCAAGGATCCTGTACATCATAAATTCGATTAATGAGCTATGGCAATAAAGGATTTCCATGAGAAGATAAAGTCTTATATTAAGAAACAAAATAAGATTTATGAAAAGAAGGCCAACAAAAATAAAGGCTATTGACTTTTAACCAAAAGGCCCAATTTCGAATCATTTGATAATAGAGTGATTTCCATCTAACTATAAGTTGAACTTGATGCCATGAGCTAAAAGACCATTCAAGGTGTTCCAAAGAATAAATGACAATTGTTGAACCTATTTTTTATGGCTAATGTTGGATTTGTTGTCAATAACAACATCTTACATTGTTGTTTTGTTGATTTGATGTTTTGAATGGCGTTGAGATGTAGAGAAGTCATTAGTCAAAACTGTTAATTGCAGTTTAACTGAAGGCAATGAGTTAATATTGACCATTGACTGTAAATTTTAAGGGTCAAAGCTGTCGTTGACCTTTGACCATTAACTTTAAATTTTAGGAATTAAATCTAGTCATTGATTGTAAGGCAACCTTTAGGAATCTATGCTAGCTATTGAAAGTGTGCAACCCTAATCTTAAGGCTCTATAAATAACCCTATGCACCTAACAAGACAAATGTATGTGTTGCAAAATTTTGAGAGTTGGCCAAAGGAGAGAGAATGGCAAACCTAAAGGTAAGGAGAGGGTGAATAGCAAAGAGAGAGATAGCCACCAAAGAAGAGAGTGACCAACCAAGGCAAAGAGAGTTGCCACCAAGGGAGGCGTATTTGGCCAAAAAGAGTGCAGCAATTGGGCAAGGAGAGTGTAGCTGCTGGTTAAAGAGAGAGTAGCAAGCCAAGGAAGGTGCAGTGATAGCCAACCAATTCAAAGGTGACAGGAACCACCAAAGAAGGAGGTAGCCATACCAATTGAAGAAGGAGTTGCAGCAATTGGCAACTATACCAAAGGAAGGAGGAGGTAATCCTACCAAAGGGAGAACAAGGTGTAGCAACCGATAGCCATACCAAATCAGCAAAGAAAAACATGCAGCAGCCACACTAAGGTGAGAAAAACATGCAACAACCAGCAACCACACAAAAAAGTGGAGAAGAACATGTAACAGCCACACTAAACTAACAAAGGAGACATGCAATAGCCACACCAAACCACAGGAGAAGACTTGTAACAACCACTCCAAACTAGGGGAGAAGGTGACCATGTTAGGTCTCACATTGAGAGAGGGGTGAATTAGAGTGAGATATGTGCTTTTTTACAAATCGATCTAAATTTAACCTTTATGGCTTGTTAGAGTTGATGATCGAATTTTTATTTGTCTCCTTTATGTGAGTGTGACTGTATGACTAAAAAATCAATGCATAAGCACCTAAGAATACATGATAATTTTTACATGGTTCACCCATAATGTGTGAGCTATGTGTGATAGGATCACTCTTAAATCACACAATCCACTCTTATTATCAAGGGATACAACAATGTTACAGAAGGATCACTCAACCACTTGTGGAAGGATGACTCCTTAACCACTTATAATGATCTCTCAATCACTCTAAGGTAATCCTACCCTGCTTTTCAACAAATTTATCAAGAGTTTATGGTAAAACCTTTCATGGAGAACAATCACTTAATATGTATAAATTGCTAGAGCAAAATATGGAACTTTTCCTTCCTTTGTTTTCAGTGTTGTCTCACCCGCTGCTAGTGCTACATGCAATGATAATGCTATTCGTATGTGTTTTTTTTGCTGTTTGTGTGCGCTATAATGCAGTCTGGTGCTAATGCTTTTTGTATGAGTTGTAGTTGCTATTCATGTGTGCTGCTCTGACTCTCCACCCATGGTGCCACTACATCTATATGTGCTATTAATGTTGTTTGCATGTGTTACTGCTACTATCTGCACACACTACTACTGCTATCCACATGCACTCTGTATACACTACTTTTATGATCATCCATAACTACTACTGTCCACATGTACTGCTACTACTGTTTGCATGTGCTTTGCATGTGTTGCTCCTACTGTCCATGCACTGTGGTTGTTTACCGCACACATTGTTGCTGCTTTCTGCATGTGTTGTTGCTACTGTCCACTCATGTTTCAACTATCCTTACACACATTGCTATTGTTGTCTGCACACATTGTTAAAACTATTCGCACACATTGCTATTATCTGCTCGCATTGCTACTACAATTTACTTGCATTGTTGCTATTATCTGTCATGTTGTTGCTAGCTACTTGCATCGCTATTGCTATTTGCATGCACTATTGCTATCTGTAGGTGCACAACCAACTACTACACGTTGGTAGTTGGCATAGGACCTTTGTGCTACTACTCCACCTCCTACCGGACTCATAGGCTATTGTTGCCTCCTTTTAGTTTGTCTTCCTTGGCAGCTTTGTTGGTTTGCTAGTGCGGCTGCTGCCTTGGTGACAATTTGCTAGTGCTATTGCTGCCTTAATGAGGGTTTGCTATTGTAGCTATTGCCTTGGTGGTGTTTGCTGGTGTGGGTATATCCTTCTGGACATGTTGCTGGTGTAGGGACATCTCCTAGACATGCTGTTACTACTAAAAAGCCTCTTGGACATGTTGCTACTACTGGGAAGCCTCCTGGACATGCTGTTGGTGTAGCAATACCCTCCTGGATATGCTGTTGGTTTAGGGAACTCCTGCTGCCATTCCTGAAATCTATAGGTTTGGGTTTGTTACTTGGTTAATGGACCTACAATCTACAAGTTTTGTCTTTGCTTGCTTGGCTACTGGACCTGTAATCTACAAGTTATGGTTTGCTACCTGATTCCTAGACATATTGCTACATGTTCAGATTTTTTGCTTGATTCCCGGGCGTGCGTCTATTGCTAGGAAGCCTCCTGAGGTGCTACTGGTTTGCTGGAAAGCCTCTTAGATGTGCTAGTGTAGTGGCCGACTACTATTGTCACCATTATAAGGGCTAATTACTAGTTTATTAGTGAGGGTTGGCTGCTTTACTGCCTCTTAACTAGTTACCTTGCTTTCCCTTTTGGTCGGTTGTCTTGCTCTCCCTTTTGGCCTACTGCTTTGCTTCCTCTTAGATGACTGCCTCTCTTTCATTCTTGGCTGGTTGCCTAGTTACTAGGTTTTGTTCTCTTAAGAATTTTGCAGCACACATGTTCTCCCTTGTAGCCACACACCTTTTCTTAAAAGATGCATAAGGGTATTTATAGAGCCTTGAGATTAGGGTTACACATTTATCAATGACTAACATTGATTCCCAAAGGTTGCCCTATAATTAATAGCTAGATTTGAGTCCTAAAATTTAGGGTCATAAATCAACATTAACTCCTCAACGCCAAGGTTGACTTGTCATCATTGGTTTCTCCCAATGACCTCATTACATCTCAACGACATTCATAACATCAAATCAACATATATAACCATGTGAGATGGTATTGATAACAAATTCAACATTAGCTATCAAAGATAGGCTTAACAGAAGGTGTGTAGCAGTTATACCGAATTAGAGGATAGGACTTATAGCAGCCACACCAAATCAAGGGAGAAGGTGTGTAATAGCTACACCAAACAAGAGGAGAGGACGTGCAGTAGCCACACCAAACTAAGGGAGAAGGTGTGCAGTAGCCACACCAAACCAAAAAAGAAGGTGTGTAGCAGCCACACTAAACCATAAGAGAGGGTGTGTAACAGCCACACCAAAGAAAAAAGAAGGCAATAGTCAGCCAAACCAAAACGAGGAGGAACCAACTGTAGCAAGTCTAGAAGGTAATCCCATCAATTGCAACACATTTAGAAGGCAATCCTAGCAATTACAGCACATCCAGCATGCAATCCTAGCAATTGCTACATGTTCAGTAGGCTATACTAGCAATTGTAGGACTAGCAGCACGTCCAATAGGCTATACTAGCAATTGCAACATAAGTAGTAATTCAACACGTGTAAGCAGTGACAACAAAATGTGTAAGAAACGACAATAGAACATGTAGGCAACGATAACAACACATGCAAGCAGTAATAGCAGCATATGTAGGTAGCAATAGTAGCATGTGTAAGCAGTGATAGTAGTAAGCATAAGTAGTGATAGTAGCATATACGGGCAATAACAGCATAACATGTGGTTAGCAATAGCAAAACATGCAGATAAGGAGAGCAACACGTGTAGGCAATGATAGTAGAATGTGCAGACAACGATAGCAAAATGTTTGCAAGCAATAATAATAGCACGTGTAGGCAATGATAGTTGTAAGTGTAGGCAGTAGTGACAGCAGAATGTGTGGGCAGCAATAGCAAAACATGGATGCAGCAATAGCAACTCATGTAGGCAGTGATAGCAACTATATATAGGCAACAATAGCAGCAAGTGTAGGCACGACTAGCAGCAAGTTCAATAGCTTGCAGCAGTAGGGAAGAGAACGTGCTTCAACAACATGTCCAACAACTTGTAATAGTAAAGGAGAAAAAGTGCCCCGATAGCAAATCTGATAGTGTGTAGTAGTTGAGGAGAAAATGTGCATTGACAATATGGGAAGAAACCTACAAGGGCAGTAGGTGAGGCAAATTGCCGAGGCAATAGGTGAGGAAAGCTGCCAAGGTAGTAGGTGAGGTAGCACTCGCAGTAGAGGAAGAAACCTACCAAGGTAATAGGTGAGGCAGTAGAGGAAGAGAACCTACTAAGGTCAAAGGAGGCAACACCAATAGTATGAGGAAAGAACCTGCCAAGGAAACAGGGGAGGCAGCACTAACAACAGAGAAGAGATCTTGCTGAGGCAGGAAGAGAACCTGTAATAGAGATAATTGGCAATGGAGAGAACCAACAAGGGAGAGAACCTACAGTAGAGATGACTTGGAGTGGAGACAACCTATAAAGAAAAGACCTACAAAGCTTGAGCAAAGACTGGTAGTAAGGAAGGAGAAGATCTACTTTTTGCATTAATAGCCTGTGCATATTGTGTGATCCCTTTTAGGAATGTGTTAGTTACTAAACTCTGGATAAAATTATTAAAAAAAGATGGGATACCCTTGGAGTGATTGAGAGATCATCTCATTTAGTGATCAGGAGATCATTATAAGTGGCTAAGGAGTGATCCTTCCATAACCAAATTGTATCCCTTAATAACAAAAGTGGATTGTGTAATTTAGGAGTGATCTTATCACACCATGAATGTAGCTCACACATTGTGGGTGAACCACGTGAAAATTACTGTGTGCTCTTGGGTGCTTATGCTTAATTGATATCCGTAAGGCTTTTCTTACATAAAGAAGAAAGATAAAACATTGGATCATTGACTCTAACAACTAATAGAGGTTAATCCAGAAAGATTTGTAAAAAGCAAGCATCTCACACTGATTCACCCCTTCCCCTTTTTAGTGTAAGACATAGGAAGGTCTTCATCAAGTAATATTAGAGCTGATTCCCTCTGTTGATCCATTTTGCTTGCTTTGATCTAAAGTTGTTTGTTGCTACTATGAATTTTTATCTCTACTACTAATTGATATCATGGATAGGATGAATAGTATTAACAACAAGAGTATTCCCACTTTTGATTGGCTGAATTATTAGTTATGGAAGAATAAAATGCTCCAATATCTAATTGCACTTGGTCTATATGTTTTTGAATTTGCTATTAGTGACTTTAACCTTGTTATTGAAGGTGCTGCTCTAAAGAAGAAGATGGTGATACTAAACTGGATGAAATCATGGCATATAACACCAATAATATAAGGAAAGGAAAAAGGATGTACAAGGGAAAATTACCCTTAAAGTGCTTTAGTTATGGAGATATAAGGCATTTTGTCATGGATTGCCCAAAGAGAAAAGAAGTAAACAGTGATGATGATGAGCCAGTCCCATGGAGAAGACCAAAGAAATCTTGCTATTCTAAAGCTAGAAATTTAAGTGCCAAAGGAAAAATACAATTCTTCAAATCCAAAAGAAGAAATTATTTGAGCAAGCTGGATGAAGAAGATTCTAAAGAAGAAGTTGATGATGATTTCAATGATGAAGCTGTAAGGAATGTGATGGTTGCTAAAGTAAATGATGTTCTAGAATATTCAAGTGATGATGAATCAATTGAAAAGGAAGAGGATGAGTTGGTGCAGCAACTTAAGAATGAATTAAGAGCTTGTTTGTGCAAAAATAGCAAGCTAGAAAAAGAGGTAAAACACCTCAAAAGGCTATATAAAAATTTTACTATTGATGAATCTGATATCCAGGTGAAAGCAAATGTGTTTAAAGCAAAAGAGGATTACTTAAAGAGAATTGAGGAGCTGAGTGTACTTGAGGTAAAGCAAGGCAAGATACATAAAGATCTTGGCACTAAGGTGATTGCATAAGAGCAAAAGGTGCTGATTTTGCAAGTGAAGCTCCACAAGCTTGAGTCCAAGCTAAGGAAGTATGAAGAAAGCTTTATATAGGCCATGGAAGTGAGAGGAGAGTCATCTTCAGCAAATACCATCAAGGAGGATGCTACCAAAAAATTGGATAAGTGTCTAAGCAAACAAAGACCTTATTTTATAAAGAAGAAAGGCATTAGCAATATCAAAATGCCAAATGAGAAGGTATCAAAAAAGAAGAAAATTGTGTTTGTGCCTAAAAGCAAGCATAATGACGTTATAAAGAAGAGAAACCAACCCAAGCTAAAATGGGTTAGGAAAGATGTGATGAAAACTCCCAACTAAAGGAGACAGGTTGTCAAAAATGAAAAGGAGGTTGCCACAACAGTTGTTAAAGGATTTTGCAGATCCAAATTTGTAGAAAATCTAGATTTGAAGGATTTTGCTAGAGCTATGGTAAGTATGGGTATAAGGCTAATTTATGTTAGAGTAATGGGCTTATACTAAAAAGGAATGTGATGCAAGAGTCTAGGGGGGAGAATTTATTAGGAAAGGAGATAGTCTCAAGTGAAAAAAAGTCATATTCTACTAAGAAACAAATTTGATTTACTAGGAGAAATCTATAAGAGATGCAAAAAGACTAGACACATTATTGAGAATTGCTTCACATTGCTGCCCAGTCAAAGAGTGGAAAGGAAAACACTTACATGCGCTCCCACATTAAGCCAAACATTGTTGCTCAGTCAAGGAATGCAAAGGAGAACACCCACACATGTTCCTAAATTCAGCCAAAAAAGAAGATGAGGAAGAGAAACAACTATGATTATGGAAGTAGCCTTAAAAGCCATGGATCTTGGATAGTGGCTGCTCTTCACATATAATAGGAGACTCCAAGATGTTCAAGAAAGTAGCAAAATATGATGAAAGGTAAACTAGATTTAGCAATAATGTTGCCTTAAAGATTAAAGGTGTTGGTACTACTAAAATTTTTGCAAAAAAGCTAAAATCAAACAAAATACTTTATGTTAAAGGGCAAAACACAATCTTATTATTGTTAGCCAACTATGTGATAGTGGACATGAAGTTACTTTCAGTAAGAGTGGCTGCATGATAAAAAGATTAAATGATGGTGTTGTTCTTACTAAGGCTAAAAGAATAAATGGAAACTTATACCAAGTTTCCAGAAGTAACAACATATGCTATATGAGCATTAAAGATGAGAATTTGTTGTGGCATATAAGATTGAGACATTTTGGACAAAAGAGGCTAAACTTAAGTATTAAACCACCTTCTAGAGGCTAAGGTATGCCTTCAACCCCTCTCCCTTTTACTCTTATATCATTCTTTGGATTTGTTGTTAAAGGGGAAGATATTTGCATAAATCCAAAGAGAGTATATACTGATTAAAAAAGGGGGAGTAACTTGATTGAGTAGCTTGATGAATAAAGGGAGAGAAACTGTCAATGAGGATAAGCAAAAAAAAAAAAAGGGAGTTAAAAATTGTTCCCAGTTAAGGGAGATGCATGTTTCAGTGGGAGTTATGAATGTTTGTGAATGTCAAAGGTTATTATATGTGCATTGTCTAATTTAATGTGTTACCAACATTGTTGAGCCTATCTTTGATGGCTAATGTTGGATTTGTTATCACTAGCATCTCACATTGTTGTTTGAGATGATTTAATATTTTGAATGTTGTTGAGGTGTAAAGAAGTTATTGGTCAAAAACCATTGATGGCAGATCAATTGAAGTCAATGAGTCAATTTTAACTATTGACTCAAAATTTTGGGGGTCAAAGCTGCTCGTTGAGCCTTAACCATTGACCCTAAATTTTAAGAAGTCAAATCTAGCTATTGATTATAGGGCAACATTTGGGAATCAATGTTGGTCGTTGTTAAATGTGCAACCCTAATCTTAATACTCTAAATAACCCCATACACCTTGTAAGACCAAAGGAGAGAGAACGACAAACTTAAAGGCAAGGAGAGGGTGAACAACAAAGAGAGAGGCAGCCACCAAAAGAGAGAGTGACCGACCAAGGCAAAGAGAGTTACCACTAAGGGGAAGGGGTGTAGCCGGCCAAGGAGAGTGTAGTAGTTGGCCAGGGAGAGAGCAGTAGGCCAAGAAAGGTGCAGCAATAGCTGGCCAAAGCAAAGGTGACAGCAACCACCAAAGAAGGAGGCAGCCACACCAACCAAAGGAGGAGTTACAACAACCAATAGCCACACCAAAAGAAGAAGGAGGTAGACCTACCAAAGGGAGAACAAGGTGTAACAACCGGAAGCCACACCAAACCAGCAAAGTAAAATGTATAGCAGCCACACCCAACCAACGAAGAAAAATGTGCAATAGCCATACCAAGGTGAGAAAAACATGCAATAGCTAATAGCCATACCAAAGAGGGGAGAAGAATGTCCACCAGCCACACTAAACTAGAGGAAACATGTAGCAATTGGCAACCACACCAAACCAAAGAGGGGAAAGGAGGACTTGCAGCAACCACACCAAACTAGAGGAAAGGACTATAGTAGCCACACTAAACTAAGGGAGAAGGTGTGCAACAGCCACACCAAACCAAAAGAGAAGGTGTGCAGTAGCCATACTAAACTAGAAAAGAAGGTGTATAGCAACCACACCAAAGACAGAAGAAAACAACAGCTAGCCAAACCAAAAGGGGAAGAAACCAATTGTAGCAAGTTCAAAAGGTAATCCCAGCAATTGCAGAATGTCTAGAAGGCAATCCTAACAATTACAGCACATCTAGCAAGCAATCCTAGCAATTGTAATAAGTTCAGTAGGCTATACTAGCAATTATAGTGCCAGTAGCAAGTCCAGTAAGCTATACTAGTAATTGCAACACGTGCAGGTAATGATAGTAGAACATACAGGTAGTGATAGTAGAATGTGCAGGCAACAATATTAGCATATGCAAGCAACGAAAACAACATGTGCAAGCAACAATAGTAGAACATACGAGTAGTAATAGTAAAACATGCAGGTAGCAATAGTAACAAGTGCAAGCAGTGATAGTAGCACGTGCAAGCAGTGACAACAGAACATGCAAGTAGTGATAGTAGAATATACAAACAATGATAGTAGCATGTGTAGGCAGCAATAACAGAACATATGGGCAGTGATAGTAGAACATGCAAGCAGCAATAGTAGAACGTGCAAGCATCAATAGTAGCATGTGCAAACAACAATAAATAGAAAATGTAGGCAGTAATAGTAGTAAGTACAGGCACAACCAACAGCAAGTCCGACAGCTTACAATATTAAGAAAGAAAATGTGCCCCAATAGTTAGTCCTGTAGCTTGCAGTAGTAGAGGAGAAAAACATGCCCGACAATAAGAATGGTAGCTTATAGCAATAAAGGAGAAAATGTACCCTAATAGCAGGTTTGGCACTTGTGGTAGCAAAGGAGAAAAAGGTGTCCCAGTAGCAAGTCTGGTAGCTTACAATAGTAGACGTGCATCGGTATCAAGGGAAGAAACCTGCCAAGGAAGTTGGTGAGGCAACCTTCCAAGGTAGCAGATAAGGAAACCTACCAAGGTAGCAAGTGAGGTAGCACCAACAGTAGAGGAAGAAACCTGCTAATGCAGTAAGTGAGGCAATAAAGGAAGAGAATCTACTATAATAGCAAAGGAGACAGCGTCGGCAATGGAGGAGAGATCTTGTTGAGGCAATAGGTGAGGCAACACTAACAGTAGAGGGAGAGAACCTACAACAGAGATAACTTGTAGCAGAGAGATTAGCAAAGTTTAAGCAAACACCAGTAGTGAGGAAGGAGAAGATTTGCTTTCTACATTAACAACCTGTGCACATTGAGTGATCCCTCTCAAGAATGTGTTAGTTACTAAACTCTTGATAAACTTGTTAAAAAAGGGTGGGATATCCTTAAAGTGATTGAGAGATTAATTCGTTAAGTGATAGGGAGATCATCTCATCTAGTGATTAGGAGATCATCGTAAGTGTTTGAGGAGTGATCCTTCCATAACCAAACTATATCCCTTGATAACAAGAGTGGATTTTGTGATTTATGAGTGATCTTATCACACTGTGGATGTAGCTTACACATTATGGGTGAACCACGTAAAAATTTTCATGTGTTCTTAGGTGCTTGCATTTGATTGATATCTGTATAGCTGCTCTCACATAAAGAAAAGGGATAAAACATTAGATCATTGACTCTAACAAATCACAAAGGTTAATCTGAAAATATTTGTTAAAAGCAAGCATCCTACACTGATTCATCCCCTCCCCCTCTCAATGTAAGGCCTAAGAAGATCCTCATAACCAATGCCTACAAAAGTGATCTACTAGGTGAATATAATGTTTCAACATCATTTAATGTTAAAGATCTTTCTCTTTATATGGAAGATGAAGACTATGAAGATTTAAGAACAAATCTTTTTTAGCAAGGAGAGGATGATGCATTTTGCCCATGCTTTACATTGACATGTCTAACTATTAGTCCTCCTTATGTGCCCCTTGTCGTTTTTGTACATGGAATTAGTTCCCCACATGTCAAAGAAATTGGGTCAAATCTTGGAATAGTGTAAATATGATCAAGTGCATTAAATGCTAAAATGATTATTGCTAGTTTGTTAGGATTTCAATGATTTAAGTTTTTAAGTTAGATTTAATATTCCATAATGTTTCTTGACATTAAATAAGGTAAAAACTGCTATGTAAGACCTTAAGGGCATCATTTTGGGATAACTAACTTTGAATGACAATTGAGAGTTTTTTCTCTTTCAATCTTATTGCTTTTTTAAAGTTTCTATATCACTTAGTGGATTATTTATATGGTAAGCCTACTTTTAGCATCTATATCCATGTTTGGTGATGGTTTAACCTATATCCAAATTTGGTGATGAACTTATCCAATCTTTTTTTTTCTTAGTCACATAAAAACAAAACTTCTTTCCAACTAAGCTTATTCATACCCCTTTTTCTTTTTGGCAATTTTGCATCAAATTCAAAGTACCAAAGGTGTAAGAATGTGCTTGTCATAATAAATGTAATGTTTGGTGTTTACAAAAAAATTAATTTCATGATCATTTTATGTAAGTGACTCCATGCAATGAAGAGATAATCCTTGTTAATGAAAAATAATGTTATGAGCTCATACATCACGAATTGAACCACTCAAATACAATAAACAAAGCTATTTATGATCAATGACTCTTTTTGTTTTGATGGAATTTAATGGATTAAGATTACTAAAGGTGTAAAGATAAGCTTTTCTCAATGAATATATCTTTTTGTGTTAACTTAAAGTTAATTTCATAATTATTTTGTGTAAATGACTATGGCTAGTAAAAGAAGAAGTTTTGTTAGTAAGAATTAAAGTTATTGGCTCATACTCATTTGTTTAAAGGAATTCAATGGTATCAAAGTGCTAAAGGTGTAAGGAGGTGCTTGTTACAATAAGTATAATGTTTAGTGTAGAAATAAAAGTTAAGGTCATGATCATTTTAGCAAATGAAACCATACAACAAAAGGAAAAACATTTTCAGTAACAAATAAAGTGAGGATCTCATCCTTTAGAAATTGAACCATTCAATCCTTATAAGAAAAGCTAATCACAATTAATGTTTCCTTTGTCTGATGAAATTTCAATGGATTTTAAGTGGCAAAATTATAAGGATGTGCTTGTTACAAAGTGTGTAATGTTTGATCATTTTATGTGAATGAGTCCTTATAATGAAAAGAGAAGTCTTGTTAGTAAAAGATGAAGTGACAAGCTTATCATTAAGGAAATAAACCATTTAAACCCTATAAGAAAAGGTAATCAAGATTAAAGACTCATTTGTTTGGTAGAATTCAATAGATTTAGAGTGCTAAAGTTGTAAGGACATGCTTTTTTTTTATGAATGTAATGATTAGTGTAAACACAAAAGGTAATTTTCAATATCATTTTGTAAGAATGAGGGGTAAGGAAAGGAGATACCTTATTAGCAAGAAATTAAGTAAAGATCTCATTCTTTAGAAATTGAACCATTTAATACTCGTAACAAAAGCTAATCATGATCAATGTCTCCTTTATTTTATAGAATTCAATAAATTCATAGTGCTTAAGTTGTAATGATGGCTTATTGCAATGAATATAATGTTTGGTGTAAATGCAAAAGTTAATTTCATGATAATAAGTCTTACAACAAAATGAGGAACCTTGTTAGTAAAAAATGAAGTGACAGTCTTGTCATTCACTAGTTGAATCATTCAAACTTAGAACAAGAAGCCAATCACAATAATTGACTTCTTTATTTGACATAATTCAATGGATTTAAAGAGTTAATGTCATAAGGATATGCTGGTCATAATGAATATAATAGTTAGCATAGATACAAAAGTTAATTTCATGATCATTTTGTGTGAACACATCCTTCCAATGAAAGGTGAAAACTTTTTAGCAAGAAAGGAATTAATAGTCGTGTGTTTCAACAATTAAGCCATTCAATTCTATCCTTGTAAGAAAAGCTAATCATGATCAAAGTCATTTTTCTTCAATGGAATTCAATAGATTCATAATGTCAAAGTTACAATGACATACTTATTGGAAGGAATGTAATGTTTGGTGTAAAAACAAAATTTATCATGATTATTTTGTCTAAATGAGCCTTTTAATGAAAAACAAAAAGCCTTATTAGTGAGAAATAACATGCTTTAGTAACTGAACCATTTAAACCAAATAATAAATCTAATTAAGGTCAATAATTCCTTATATTTGATGTTATTTATAGATTAAGAGTACCAAAGGTGCAAGGACATGCTTATAACAATGAATATAATTTTTGGTGTAGACATAAAGGTTGATTTCATGATTATTTTGTATGAATGACTTTGTGAAATGAAAGGAGAAGTCTTAATAGAAAAAATGAAGTTACAAGCTTATATTTCATGAATTAAAGCAATCAAATCTAATAAGAAATAATAATCAAGATGAATGACTCCTTTAATAGATGGAATTCAATGATATTATAATACAAATGTTGTAAGGATGTGTTAATATCTAATAATATAATGTTTAGTGTAGATATAAAATTTAATATTATGTTAATTTTGCATGAATGATTTCATGTAACAAAAGGACAAGCTTTGTTAGTAAGAAATAAAGTTAAGGACTTATCTTTCAAAAATTGAACTGTTCAAACTTAAGCTTGAACAACAACTTCTTTGTTTGATGGAATTCAATGGATTTAGAATACCAAAGTTGTAAGGATGTGTTTATTAGCAAAAATAAAAAAAGAAGTCTTGTTAGAATAAAATGAAATTATATGCTTATCCTTCAGGAATTAAACCATTCAAACCCAATAAGAAAAAGTTAGTCTAGATCATCAACTCTTTTACTTTAATGAAATTCAACATATTTTCATCCTACATGTACTTATTTGAGTTTATTTTATGTTTTAGTATATGATCAAAAGGATTTGAGCAATTTGGAAGTTTAAAATATGGTTTTGAGATAATCTAACCACTAAAGGCTATTTTAGAAATTTTGCATTCTAAACATTACTAAATGAACTTGGGGCTTTTATGAAAATAAAAAACAAACATTTTGATGTCTAAATGTGCCTTTTAATGAAAAAAAACAAAGCCTCATTAGTGAGAAATAAAATGACAATGTTATGCTTTAGTAACTGAACCATTTAAAAAAAATAATAAAATCTAATTAACATCAATAATTCCTTTATTTGATGTTATTTAATAGATTAAGAGTACCAAAGGCGCAAGGACATGCTTATAACAATGAATATAATTTTTGGTGTAGACATAAAGGTTGATTTCATGATTATTTTGTATGAATGACTTTGTGAAATGAAAGGAGAAGTCTTAAAAGAAAAAAAATGAAGGTATTAGCTCATCATATAAAATTAAACCATTCAAACTTGGTAATAAACACTACTCAAGTTCAATGATTCATTTGTTTTATGGAACTCAATAGTATAAGAGTACCAAAGTTGTTGCAAATAATATAATTTTTGGCGTAAACACAAAATTTAATTTCATATTCATTTTGTATAAATAAAAGAGAAGTATTGCTAGTAAGAGTTATAGGCTTATCTTTCAAGAATTAACAAGGTGCATTTATTAAGAATTAAACAATTCAAACTTGGTAATAAATGCTAATCATACTTAAAGACTCTTTTGTTTAATGAATTTTAAAGGCTCATTCTTTAGGAATTAAACCATTCAAATCTAGTAAGAAAAGTTTATCGAGATCAATAAATCTTTCATTTGATAGAATTCAATAGATTTAAAGTATCAAAGTTGTAAGGACATGCTTGTAACAAATAATATAATGATATATATGGACAAGAAAAGTTAATCTTATGATCATTTTGTGTGAATGAGTTTATACTAAGTGAAGGAGAAACTTTGTTAGCAAGAAATTAAGTGACAATCTTATCTTTTAAGAATCAAACCATTCAAATTGAATAGGAAAAGTTCATAAAGATCATTAACTCTTTTGTTAAAAAAAAAAAAAATTCAATAGCTTTAGAGTGGCAAAGTTGTATAGACATACTTGTCATAATAAATATAATGATTGGTGTAAATACAAAAGCTAATTTCATGAACATTTTGTATAAATGAGTCCTTTAAATAAAAGGAAAAGCCTTGTTAGTAAAGAACTAAATGATGTCATTTTTTTAAAGTTAAACAATCAATCTCTATAAGAAAAGCTAATCATAATCAATGTCTCCTTTGGTTAATACAATTTAATGGATTCAAAGTACTAAAATCATAAGGATGTGCTTGTACTAATGAATTTAACATTTTGTATGAATGGATACAAAAGTTAATTTTATTAACATTTTGTATAAATAAGTCCTTTAAATAAATGGAGAAGCCTTGTTAACAAGAAATTAAGTGATGTTGTTATCCTTCTAGAGTTAAACTATTCAATCTATGTAAGAAAAAATAATTATAATCAATGTTTCTTTTGGTTGATTGAATTTAATGGATTCAAAGTACTAAAATTATAAGGATATGCTTGTATCAATGAATGTAATATTCAGTTTAAATATAAAGTTACTTTTACGATCATTTTATGTGAATGAGTCTTTTTAAAGAAAGGAAAAGCATTGTTAGTAAGAAATAAAGTTACCATCTCATTTATAGGAATTGAACTATTCAAACCTAACAATTAAAGCTAGTTAAGATCAATAATTCCTTTATTTGTTTGATGTCATTGGATTTATAGTACCAAATGTATAAGGAAGTGTTTGTTATAACAAATATGATGTTTGGTGTAGAGTCAAAAGTAAGTTTTATGATTATTTTGTACTTATAACTCTATCTAATAAAAGGAGATGTATTGTTTGCAAAGAATGAAGTTACAAGCTCACTTCTTAGGAATCAAACCTTTCAAACACAGTAAAAAAGCATATCCAAATCAATGTCTTAATTACTTAATGGAATTCCATAGTTATGAAATTAACTTTTGCATCCACACTAATAATTATATTCATTATAAGGCTCCTTCTTTAGTTCAAAGGACTCTAATACACAAAATTATATAGAATCTAACTTTTGTGTCTACATCAACCATTATATTCATTACATTAAGCATGTTTATACACTATTGATACCTTTAATCCATTAAATTCCATCAAATATAGGAGTTATTGATTTTGATTAGTTTTTTAAGCAACTATTAATTGTTTTAATTCCTAAATAATGAGAATATCTCTTCATTTTTAGCCAACAAGGCTTCTTCTTTGGTTATATGGGCTCTTTTTACAAAATCATCATGAAATTAACTTTTATATCTACACAAACCATTATATTTATTGTAACAACCATGTTTATACATTATCAATGCTTTAAATCTATTGAATTTAATCAAATAAAGGAGTCATTTATCTTAATTAGTTTTCTTTGCAGGTATTAACTAGTTGAAATCAACTTTTATGTATACACCAAGCATTATATTCATGATGACAAACATATTTATACATGATTAGTACCTTGAATCCATTAAATTTCATCAAACAAATAAGTCATTTATCTTGATTATCTTTTCTTCCAAGTATCATAATGACATAGTTCCTTTATTTTTCGCTAACAAGGCTCCTCTTTTCATTAGATGTTTTTATGCACACAGAATGATCTTGAAATTAACTTTTGTGTCTATACCAACTATTATTTTATTATTTGATTGTAACAAGCAAGTCACATCACAAGCAGTCTAAATCCATTGAATTCTATTAAACAAAGGAGTTATTGACATTTATTATTTTTTCTTTTTATAAGCATTGAACGGTTTAATTCCAAAATAATGAGTTGTCTCTTCATTTCTAACTGATAAGGCTCTTCCTTTTGGTTCCAAGGACTCATTTACACTAAATGATCATGAAATTAACTTTCATGTCTACACCAATCATTATATTTATTGTAAAAATGTTGTTTATACACCATTAATACTTTAAATTCATTGAATTTTATCAAAAAAAAGGAGTCATTGATCTTGATTAGCTTTTTTCACAAGTATTAATTCGTTTAATTCCTAAATAATGAGATTGTCTCTTAATTTCTAACTAATAAACCTTCTTTCTTTGCAAGTTCTCATTCACCTAAAATGATGCTAAAATTAAATTTTGTACCTATAGCAAACATTATATTCATTATGACAAATATGTTTGCACATAATTGTTGTTAAGAATCACTTAAATTACATCGAACAAAGAAGTTATTGATATTGATTAGCTTTTCTTTTAAATATTATGTGGTTCAATTCTTAAGTAATAAGACTGTCTAATAATATTCCTACATTCATTACATGTTCTTGTTCACATAGAATGATCTTAAAACTAACTTTTGTGTTAACAGCAAGCATTATATTTTTGTGACAGTAATATCTATATATAATTATTACCATGAATCCCTTGAATTTCATCAAATGAAAGAGCCATTGATCTTTGTTAGATTTTCATACAAGTATTTAATGGTTTAATTATTATATAACAAGATGGTCTTTTTATTTCTTGCAAATGAGCCTCCTCCTTTTATTGCAATGACTCATATACACAAAATTAACTTAAAATGAACTTTTGTGTCTATACTTAATATTATATTCATTATAACAAGCACATATATAACTTTGGAACTTTAAATTCATTAAATTCCATTAAAAAAGAAGTCATTGATCTTAATTAATTTATTATTTTATAAGTATTGGAAGCTTTAATCCCTAAATAATGACACCTCTTCATTTCTTACTAATAAGGCTCCTTCTTTAGTTTCAAGGACTCATTTATACAAAATAATTATGAGATTAACTTTTGTGTTCACACTAACTATTATATTCATTATAATTAGTATGCCTATACAGCATTAGTATTCTATATTTATTGAATTTCATTAAATAAAGAAGTCAATGTTCTTGATTAGCTTTTCTTGCAAGTAATGGATGGTTCAATTCTTGAATAAGGAGATTTTCTCTTCATTTCTAAAGAACAACACTCCTCCTCTGGCTCCAAGGACTCTTTTATGAAATGGTTATAAAATTAACTTTTGTGTCCACACCAACCAAAATATTCATTGCAATTAGCATGTTTAGACTTCATTAATACTTTAAATCCATCACATTTCATTAAACAAAGGAATCATTAATCTTAATTAGACTTTCTTGCAAGTATTAATTGGTTCAATTCATAAATAATGAGATTGTGTTTTCATTTCTAACTAACAAGACTCCTTTTTTTTATTGCATGTTCTCATTCACCTAAAATGATCTTAAAATTAAATTTTATGTCTACAAAAAGCATTATATTCATAACAAAAAACATGTCTGTACAAATTTGATACCTTAAATCTCTTGAATTTCATCAAACAAAGGAATCATTAATCTCAATTAACCATTCTTTTGAGAAATATTTCATTGAATTCCTAAATAATGAGACTATGCTTTCATTTATAGTTAATAGGACTCCTCATTTTATTGTATATTCTCATTCACATAACATGTTCTTGAAATTAACTTTTATATTTAAAGTAAGCACTATATCCATTATAACAAGCATGCCTGTACATGATTGATACACCAAATCCAATGAATTGTATCCAATAAAGGTTGATATCTTTTGGATTTTCTTACAAGTATTTAATAGGTTGATTCCTAAATAATGAGATTATTTTTCATTGCTTAGAAATAAGGCTCTTCCTTTTGTTGTAAAGACTCATTTACAAAAAATGAATATTATATTTTTTACGAAAGCATGTCCACACCTCTGGCACTTTGAATCCATTGAATTTTGTCAAGAAAAAAAAACACTTTTAGTGTTAATTAGCTTTTCATATATGTATTCAAAGGTTTAATTCCTAATTAGTAAGACCTTCTCTTCATTTCTTGCTAATAAAGCTCATTTTTTGGTTACAAGGACTTGTTTACACAAAGTAATTTTGTAATTAATTTTTGTGTCCATATAAACTATTATATTCATTGCAAAAAGTATGTCTATACACTATTAGTACTTTGAATCTATTAAATTATATTATACAAAGTTTTCATTGATTTTAATTATCTTTTCTTGCAAGTATTAAATCATTCACATTCTAAATAATGAGACTAACATTTCATTTATAATTAATTAGGTTCCTCATTTAGTATTGTTGTTCCCACAACCTTGTATGGGTTGCAATTGTTATCAACTAAGTTTAAGTGTACAAGAAAGTAAAGCCACATGGAAGAGTAAAAAGGTAAATCCATATGGAAGGGTAAGAACGTAAATTAGCCACGTAAGTCCTATTAGGGTTTCATAGAGTAGAGTATATAATGGTATTGGAAGACAAAGAACAGGAGTCGGCAATATTGAGCATTCAGCAAAACCTAGACAACTGACAAAGAGAAAACCAAACCCCACACGAAAGAACACCACTGGCAAGGACGAAGAGAGTAAACAGCAGTCAAGTGAACAGTGTCGTCGGAAATGAACAGTAGATGTCAAGTGAACAATAACCGTGAGTGAATAGAAGCCGTTGCTGGAAGAAGAAGAAAAACCCGATGGCCGATGAACAATACACGACAAAACGAAAAGTAGCACGACCAAACTCCGATTTGGGGGCTGATCAAAGAACAAAGGTGGACGGCCAAAGCAATTGAGCAGCCATCGACGAGAAGGAAAGAGAAAACACAACCATCGATGGTTGAAAAATCGAGCAAACCAGCGAACGAAGAGGGAGAAAACGCAACCGATGGATGAAGAGAGAGAAAACCCAGATTGGGAGGGAAAGAAACCCATGAGGAACGACTCACCACCAATTTGCGAGGAGACAACACGATAGAGAGAGAAACTGACGATCAGAAAACTAGAGAAATGGGTCGATGGGAGAGAAAACCAGGTATTGCTATACGGGGTTGGACGGCGGGAAGAAGAAAAGCGGACCACCGGTAGAAAAGGAAGGAAATCCGGTCAAATGGGTGAACGAAAAAGAGAAATCCAGCGGGAAGAGAGAGAAATCCGACTAAACGGTGAGAGAGAAACAAACAGGTGAGCCGTGAGACAGTAAGATCGTGAGACAAGGAGACGGGTGAAACTGTAAGACAGTGAAAGCAGGAATTGTGTGAAACAACGTAGAAAAGAAATTTGGCGAAGCACGTAAAGAACTCAACATATTTCCAAATTTCTTCAAAAGAGGTTAGAGAGCGTTGCGGTGAACTTCTAAGCAGTAGTGCAGCAGCCTTTCAATTCAACAGAGGCAAGACAAGCTAGAAGAAGGGTAGACACAGTAGGTGACACTTTTTGTATTCTACTTGCTTAGTAATTACAATAGTTAAAGGAGTAGAGAATTAAAGACATCCATTGTAACCTGTGTTTACAAGTATAATGGATAGTCTCAGTATAGGGAGAGTCCTTACCACCATGGATGTAAGTCACATTGACAGAACCATGTAAATCTCATTTGTCCTTAATTTGCTTTATGTTCTGTGCTTTGAATTGAGTTGTGAACGCAACTAAAGTATCAGCCAACCCATAACCTAACGAAGACCTAAACAAGAACATCCATATTGTCTATTAGGCAAGGTGTCTGAGAGGTGACTTTGGGGACTATTGTGATTAATAGGTAGCAATAGATCTACCTTAGTCGAATTTGAGAAAAGATTGAAGTTGTTCACTTACCTGCAAATTACGAATTGTAGTGATACTGATTCACCCCCCTCTCAGTATCACAAACTAGTAGATCCTAGAGAGAAGTCGGGAACTTCAATTGGTATCAGAGCTTAGGTTCACCAGTTTGAAGCATAACAGCTTGGTGTATTAGTTTAAAGGGATCTAGAAGTTTGACTTGTTTAGCATACTGAGAAATGGAAGCTGGTACCAGCACTAGCACCACTTACAGCAAGAAGGTTCCAATCTTCAATGGAAAGAACTACCACATGTGGAGAGTGAGAATGCAAGTGGTATTTGCAACCATGGGCATGAACACGGTGAAATGCATATAGGAGGGTTTTGTGGCTCCGGAAGAAAGTAAAGACCCAACTCCAGAAGAGTTAAGGCAGTTTGAGATAAATGGGAAGGCCTTAAATGTCATCATTTCAGCATTGACAGATGCTGAGTATGCTAAAGTTATGGACTACAAATCTGCCAAGGAGATATGGGACAGATTGCAGAAAATCTATGAAGGTGATGGCAGAATGAAGGAGGCTAAACTTCAAGTGTTCAAAGAGAGATATGAATCTCTCAGAATGTAGAAAAATGAGATAGTCTAAGAGTTCTTCACTAGGGCTATTGATGCTATGAACGACCTGAGAAGTCATGGGAAGAACAAAAAGGACTCATCTGTTGTGAAGAAGATTTTAAGAATTCTACCTGAAAGGTTTGCCTCAAAGGTAGCAACCATAGAGGAGAGTAGAGATCTCAATTCTATGTCTCTGCATGATCTCCAGTGCAATCTCATTGCATATGAGATGAGGATAAAGTCAGCTGAAAGCTCTGCAATAACGAAGGTATCAAAGGATGTAGCCTTCAAAGCTATGAAGCACTTGAAGATAAGAGAACAAGAAGAATCATTTAGTGAGGATGATGATGGTGATAAGGAAGAAAGTGAAGGTGAAGTGTTGGCTTACTTCACAAGGAAATTCAAGAAGGGGTCTAAGAAGGGAAAAAGACAGTTGTCCTTGAGATGTTATCATTGTGGGAAGACTGGACACTTTGCTTCTAAGTGCAAAGTGAAACTTGATGATAAAGATGATGATGGTGATGATGAAGATGAGGATGGTGATGAGAAGCTGAATTCAAAATCAAGAAGACCATCATTCAAATCAAAGAAGTCTAGTAAGAAGACTGCCAACCCACAGAGAAAGAAGAGAGACTTGTTCAAGAGTTATATGAGTCAGACGAAAGAAGCTGATGAGGAGGAAGATGAAGACTCATTAGATGAGTATGTCTTTATAGCATCAACACAAGATGGTAGCTCAACCTTAAAAGAGGAAGAGGAGGTTAATAAAGAAGAGCTAAATCTTGAAGCTAAACTGGAAGCAACTTCAAAGGAGATAATCAGAAGGGGCAGAACCATAAGAAGGTTGGAGGCCCATATAAAACAAGTTGAAGTAAATTCTGAGGAAGCTAAAAGTCAAAAGGATGAAATAAGGGTTGAACATATTGACTTGAAGAGAAGATTTGAGGAATAGATCAAAATATGTGAAGACCTTACAGTAGAACTTGGCTCAAGGACTTCAACAATTGAAAAAATGGAGATAGAGTTACTAAGACTTCAGCAACAACTCAAAAAGAGTGAAGAGAACTTGCAAAAGCTTGAAATGATAGGAGAAACAAGTTCTGTAAAAGGAAAGAAGAATGAAGAGAAAGTGCAGCAATCTGAGGCTGCATTGGTTAAAGGTAATAAGAATGTACCACAGAAGTTAAAAGATAAGGTTGTGACTCAAGTGAAGATTACTGAAGAAGAGAAGATAGTTATCAAACCAAAGCCAGGGCCAAAAATGATGTATGTGGTTAAAGAGCAGCAGCCCATAGTTGCTACTTCTCAGAAAGAAAAGAAAGTTAGTTAGCAAAAGGCTATGACTGAACAGAAATGAAAGTCACATAAGCAAAGAAGCTAGCTACGTTGCCTACACAGCAAGTAATGAACAGAAGAAGACAAGCTATGATCAGACCCAAGAAGAGGTCGTTTCAAGGTCATTACCTTTATTGTGGAGTTTGGGGTCATAAGGTAATTAACTGCTGGTGGAGAAGAGATGCATGACACTTCTCCCTGAGCAACAAAAGGCACTTAATGGCAATGTGAAAACAAGCGGTGCAATCAAAGCTGGGAAAAATGAGAAAGCTATCTTCCAACCAGTTCAAAAGAAGGAATATAGAGCAAAAAGGAAGGTGGCTAATATAGCTGAAATTGCACTAAAGGCTAATTGCAAGGATAAGCAGTGAGTCCTTGATAGTGGATGCACTTCACACATGACGAGTGACAAGAGTAAATTATCAAAGCTAAACAAATCAAGAGAAGGCAAAGTCAAGTTTGACAATGATGATTCACTCAGCATAAGTAGTCAGGGGTCAATGAATATTGGAGAAGGAAAGTTGAAAGATGTTCTGCACGTTGAAGGACTCAAATATAATCTAGCATCTGTCAGCAAACTATGCAATGAAGACCATAAGGTAATATTCACAAAAACAAGTTGTCAGGTAAAGAGTAAAGAAGGCAATACTGTTGCAGTTGGAAAGAGAACAGTTGGAAATTTGTATGTGATTGATGAAGAAAAAGATCCTCTTGCAACTAAGACTGTGCAAGAAAGAACGCCAAAGAAAATGTGGACTAATGCTCAACAAGAAAATCAGATCACAAGTGAACCATCAGTAGGAGTTACAACAAGAAAAAGAATTGTGAGAGCAATTGCTTTACTCTCACAAGTTGAGCATAAATCTGTGGAAGATGCTACACAAGATCTAACTAAATCTCTATCCACAGAGCTATTTGAAATGCACAGAATGAGTCTGTCTATACGAATGCCTCCTCAACCCTAAAAATCAAGTGAATCCTCCATCTCTACTTTGTGAGTTTTCCAAATTTGTAATTGGTTGGCAAAAGGGGAGAGAAGGAACAGTGTAGGGGGAGCTGTTAAGAAAGGAGGAGTGCATATTTAAGGAGAGTTGAAATTGCTACATAGTGGCTTTTGTTAAAAGTGTTGCCAACAATTACAAAGGGGGAGATTGTTGTTCCCACAACCTTGTATGGGTTGTAATTGTTGTCAATTAAGTTTAAGTGTGCAAGAAAGTAAAGCCACATGGAAGGGTAAAAAGGTAAATCCATATGGAAGGGTAAGAACATAAATTAGCCACGTATGTCCTATTAGGGTTTCATAAAGTAGAGTATATAATGGTCTTGGAAGACAAAGAACAGGAGTCGACAATATTGAGAATTCACCAAAACCTCGACAATTGACAAAGAGAACACCAAACCCCACAAGGAAGAACACCACCAGCAAGGATGAAGAGAGTAAACAGTGCAACAATCGAGTGAACAGTAGCCGTAGTGAACAGTGTAGTCAGAATTGAACAGTAGCAATCGAGTGAACAATAACCGTGAGTGAACAGAAGCCGTTGTAGGAAGAAGAAGAAAAACCCGACTGCCGACGAACGGTACACGACAAAACGAAGAGAAGCACGACCAAACTCAGATTTGTGTGCTAAACAAAGAACAAAGGTGGACGGCCAAAGCAACTAAGCAGCCATTGATGGGAAGGAGAGAGAAAATACAGCCATCAATGGTCAAAACATTAAGCAAACCAGCAAACGAAGAGAGAGAAAATGCAGCCGACGGACAAAGAGAGAGAAAACCCATATCGGGAAGGAGAGAAACCCGTGAGGAACGACACACCACAGATATGTGAGGAGACAACACGGTAAAGAGAGAAACTGACAGTCTGAAAACCAAAGAAACGGGTCGACAGGAGAGAAAACCGGGTACGGCTATACGGGGCTGGATGACAGGACGAAGAAAAGCAGACCACAGGTAGAAAAGGAAGGAAATCTGGCCAAGTGGTTGAACGGAAAAGAGAAATCCGATGGGAACAAAGAGAAATCCCACTGGACGGTGAGAGAGAAACGGACAGGTGAGCTGTGAGACAGTAAAATTGTGAGACAAGGAGACGGGTGAGACCGTAAGATAGTGAAAGCAGGAATTGTGTGAAACAATGTAGAAAAGAAATTTGGCGAAGTACGTAAAGAACTCAACGTATTTCCAGATTTCTTTAAAAGAGGTTAGAGAGCGTTGCGGTGAACTTCTAAGCAGTAGTGCAGCAGCCTTTCAATTCAACAAAGGCAAGACAAGCTAGAAGAAAGGTAGACACAATAAGTGACGCTCTTTGTATTGTACTTGCTTAGTAATTGCAATAGTTAAAGGAGTAGAGAATTAAAGTCATTCATTGTAACATGTGTTTACAAGTATAGTGGATAGTCTCGGTAGAGGGAGAGTCCCTACCACCATGGATGTACGTCATGTTGACGAAGCCACATAAATCTCGTGTGTCCTTAATTTGCTTTATGTTCAGTGTTTTGAATTGAGTTATGAAAGCAGCTAAAGTATCAACCAACCCATAACCTAACGAAGACCTAAATAAGAACATCCGTATTGTCTATTAGGCAAGGTGTCTGAAAGGTGACTTTGGGGACTATTGTGATTAGTAGATAGCAATAAATCTACCTTAGTCGAATATGAGAACGAGTTCGCTTTTAAGAAAAAATTGAAGTTGTTCACTTACTTGCAAATTGCGAATTGTGGTGATGCTGATTCACCCCCCTCTCAGTATCACAAACTAGTAGATCCTAAGGAGAAGTCAGGAACTTCAAGTTTCAAAGACTCTTTTACGCTAAATAATCTTGAAATTAACCTTTTTGTCTACAACAATAATTATATTCATTACAACAAGCATCACTTTATGTCATTAATGCTTTAAATTTATTGGATTTCATTAAACATATGATTTATTGATCTTGATTAGCATTTTTATGGGTATTAATTCGCTTAATTCCTAAGTAATGCAATTTTCTTTTCATTTCTAACTGATATGACTCCTCTATTCATTGTAAGTTCTTATTCACATAAAATAATCTTTAAGTTAACTTTTGTGTCAACAACAAGCATTATATTTAGTGCAATAGGTATGTTTGTACATGATTTGAAATTTAATTATCTTGAATTTCATCAAATAATGGAGTCATCAATCTTTATTAGTTTTTCTTATAAGTATTGAACAATCTAACTCATGAGTAATGATATTGTCTTTTCATTTCTTGCAAATTGGCCTCCTCCTTTCATTATAATGATTTATTGACACAAAATGAACTCAAAACTAACTTTTGTGCATATACCTAATCTTATATTCATTGTAACAAATGCGTTTACACCTTTGACACTCTTAATTCATTAAATTCCATCAAGAAAAAAATTCATTGATTTTTAGTAGCTTTTTTTTTTTACAAGCATTGAAAGATTCAATTCCTAATTAATGAAATTCTCTCTTTATTTCTTGCAAACAATGCTCCTTCTTTGGTGGCAAGGACTTATTTACACAAAATGCTCTCAAAATTAACTTTTTTTTATCCATATTAATCATTATATTCATTGTAACAAGCATGTTTATATATCATTAGTACTCTAAACACATTGAATCTCATTAAGCAAATGAGTCAATGATGTTAATTAGATTTTCTTACAAGTATTAAATGATCAATTACTAGAGATTATCTCTTCATTTCTTGCCAACAAGGTTTCTATCTTGGTTCTAAACACACTTTTACATGAAATTACCTTGAAATTAACTTTTTGTCTACACCAACCATTATATTAATCGTATCAAACATATCTATACACAATTAATACTCTAAATCATTTAAATTCTATAAAAAAATTTATTAATCCTAATTAGCTTTTCTTACGAGTATTAATTGGTTTAATTCATAAATGATGAGCCGATGTCTTTATTTATAACTAACAAGGTTCCTCTTTTCTTTGTAAGAAATTTATAAACCATGACCTTAAAAGTTACTATTGTACTTAGCATTATACTCTTTGCAACAAGCACATCTATAAACAATTATTACCCTAAATCCCTTGAATTCCATTAAATAAAAGATTCATTGATCTTTGTTAGCTTTTTTTATACGTATTTAATTGTTTAATTCCTAAATAATGAGATTATCTTTTCATTCCTTATAAATAAGGCTCCTCCTTTAATTGCAAGGACTTAATTATAAAAAATAAACTTGAAATTAACTTTTATCTATACACCCAATATTATATTCATTGTAATAAGCACCTTTAATACTCTAAATCCAATATTATAAATGAGGCTCCTCCTTTCATTGCAAGCTCTCATTTACAAAAAATGAACTTAAAATTAATTTTTAAGCTCACACTAACCATTGTATTCATTACATCAAGTATGTTGATGCACTATTAATACTCTAAATCCATTGAATTCCATTAAACAAAAGAGTAATTGATCTTGATTAGTTTTTCTTTCAAGTATTAAATGGTTTAATTCTTGAATAATGAGACTATCTCTTCATTTCTAACTAACAAGGCTCCTAATTTGCTTCTAAGTACTCGTTTACATGAAATTATCTTGAAATTAACTTTTGCAACTTTTACATTCGCTACAGCAAGCTTGTCTTTAAACCATCCATCCTTTAATCCATTAAATTCCATCAAACAAAGGTTTCATTGGTCTAAATTAGCATTTATTTTGTGTATTTACTCATTTAATTACTAAATAATGAGACTATCTCTTCATTTTTACTTAATAAGACTACTAATTTCATTGTGAGTTTTTGAAATTAACTTTTCTACCTACAAAATGCATTATATTTAGTGGGATAAGTACATTTTTGTAGGATTGGCATAAACTCAAAAGTTAATTTCATAATTTTTTTTTTTGTGTGAAAGAGTCATTGTAACAAAAGGAGAAAACTTAATAGAAAGAAGAAACATGTTAGTCTCATCCATTAAGAACTCAACCACTCAATACTTGTAAAAAATCCATCTAACATCAATAAGTCTTTTATTAGTTGGAATTCAATGGATTTAATATAGCAAAGTTGTGATGTTGTACTTGTCACAATGAATATAATGATTTGCGTCAATACAAAAGTTAAATAAATAAAGGTATTTTGTGAATAAGAAGTCGGAAATAAAGAGGGGTTTGTTATCAAGAAATTAACTAAAGGTCACATTGTTGAGAAAATGTACCATTCGATACAATTAGTAAAACTAATCAAGATCAATGACTCCCATAAATTCCATCAAATAAAGGTGTTGAGCCTATCTTTGATGACTAATGTTGGATTTGTTCTTAACAACATCTAACATTGTTGTTTGTGTTGATCTGATGTTTAGAATGTCATTGAGATGCAGAGAAGTTGTTGGACAAAACTAGTGGTGGTAGGCCAACCCTAAAGTCAATGAGTCAATGTTAAGCATTAACCCTAAATTTTGGGGGTCAAAACTGACTATTGACTCTTAACCATTGACCACAAATTTTATGAATTAAATTTGGTTGTTAATTGTAGGTTAACCTTTGGGAATAAACACTAACAGTTGATAAATGTGCAATCCTAATCACAAGGCTCTATAAATAATGTTATGCACCTTGCAAGACAAGTGTGTATGCTATAGAATTTTGAGAGAGCCAACCAAAGGAGAGAAAACAGAAAATCTAAAGGCAAGAAGAAGGTGAACTGCAAAAAGATAGGCAACCACCAAAGGAGATAGTGACCAGCAAAGGCAAAGAAGGTAGCCACCAAGGGTGGTGCAACTGACCAAGGAAAGTGTAGTAGACAACCAAGGAGAATGCAGCAGATGGCCAAGGAGAGTGCAGCAAGCCAAGGAAGGTGCAACAGCAATTGGCCAAAGCAAAGGTGATAGCAACCACTAAAGAATGAGGCAACAACACCAACTGAAGGAGGACTTGTAGTAGTTGGCAGCCATACCAAAGGAAGAAGGAGGTAGCCCTACCAAAGGGAGAACAAGGTGCAATAGCCAGTAACCACACCAAACCAACAAAGAAAAACATGTAACAACCACACCAATGAAAGTGCAGCAGCTAGTAGCCACACCAAACCAACAAATGAGAAGGTGTGTGGTAGCCACACCAAACTAAAAAAGAGGGTGTGCAGTAGCCACACCAAAGAAAGAATAAGATAGCAGCTAGCCAAACCAAAAGGAGAATGAACCTATTACAGCAAGGGCAGGGAGCTATACTAGTAGCAGCTTGTAATAACCTGCAAAACTAGTAGTAGCCCGCAACACCAATAGCAACCTACAATTCCAACAATTGCAACATGTTCAGCAGGCAATCCCAATAATTGCAGCATGTTTAAAGGCAATCCCAGCAATTTCAGCACATTCAGTAGGTAATCCTAGTAATTGTAACATATCCAGAAGGCAATCCTAGCAATTGTAGTATGTCCAAAAGGCAATCCCAACAATTACAGGACATCTAATAGGCAACGATAGCAAAACATGTAGGCAATGATAGTAGAATGCATAGGGAGCAATAGCAGCACGTTCAAACAGCAATAGCAGTAAGTACAACCATGACCAATAGCAGGTCTTGTAGCTAGTAGCAGCTGGGAAGAAAATGTGCCTCGATAGCAAGATTGGTAGCTTGCAACAGTAGAGTAGAAAACATGCCCTAACAACAAGTCTTGTAGCTTGTAGTTGCAAAGGAAAAAACGTGCACTAATAGCAAGTCCAACTACTTGGACCAGTAGGGGAGAAAATGTGCATTGGTAGCAGGGGAAGAAACTTGGCAAGGTAGTAAGTGAGGCAACCTACCAAGGTAGTAGGTAAGGAAACTTGTCAAGATAGCAAGTGAGGTAGCACCAACAATAGAGGAAGAAACCTACCAAGGCAGTAGATATGACAACAAAGGAAGAGAACCTGCCAAAGTTGAAAAAGGCAACACCGACAACAAAGGAAAGATTTTACTGAGGTAGCAGGTGAGGTAACACCAGTAGTAAGGGGAGAAAACCTGCAACACAGAGGACCAACAGCAGAGATAACCTTTAGCAAAAATAACCTATAGAAAAGAGACCAACAAAGCTTGAGCAAAGACTAGTAGTGATGAAGGAGAAGATCTACTTTTTGTATTAATAGCTTGTGCACATTAAGTGATCCTTCTTAGGAATGTGTTAGTTACTAAACTTTTGATAAACTTGTTGAAAAAGGGTAAGATACCCTTATGTTGAGCTTATCTTTGATGACTAATATTCGATTTGTTGTCAAACCCATCTCACACAGTTATATGTGTTGATTTGATGTTATGAATGTCGTTGAAATGTAGTGAGGTCATTAGAAAAACTGGTGATGACAGGTCAACCTTGATGTTGACCTTGAATTTTAGGGGTCAAGATTGACTATTGACCCTAAATTTTAGGACTCAAATCTAGCCATTAATTTTAGGACAATATATAAGAATTAATAATGACCGTTGATAATTATGTAATACTAATCTCAAGGTTCTATAAATATCCCTATGCGTTTTGCAAGAAGGTTGTGCAGCAGAATTTTTAAAAGAACAAAACCTAATTGCAGTAGCTAGCCTAGAGGAGAGAGAGATAGCAATGCAACTGTCCACCACACCAGCAAACTTGAAGCAACCAGCCATTCTCACCAGCACCTGTAGCAGTCAGCCCTCACTAAGTTACAGCAGCTCCTCACCAAGTTGCAGTAACTGGCCTTAATCAGCACCTACAGTGGCTAGCCTTGGACCAACAATTCGGTAGCCAAGGAAGACAAACCAGAAGGTGATGAAGTAACCTATGAATCTAGCAGCCAAGGGAGACAAACCAAAAGGTGGTGCAGCAAACTATGAATCTGACATCAAGGGAAGACAAACAAGAAGGTAGTAGCTTCACCAACAAACCAGCAACCTACACTAGCAAACCAAGAGGTAGTAGCCTACACTAGCAAAACCAGGAGCAACAGCTTGCACTAGCAAATAAGAAGACAGCAGGTCTGGTAGGAGGTGGTGTAGCAGCAGGAGGTTTCTACACTAGCAAACCAAAACCAGCAACTGTAGCAGCATCATCTGGGATCAAGCAGTAAACCAGAAGTAGGAGATTCCTACACTAGCAATCCAAGAGGCTTTCCAGCAGACCAGCAACACTCCAGGAATATTTTCAACAATCTAGTAGCACTTTGGGAGGCTATACTAGCACCAATAGCACCCTAGGAGGCATCTTAGTAGTAGAAGCACGTCCAGGAATCAAGTAGAAAATCAGAACGTGTAGTAGTAGGTCCGGGAATTAGCAACACGTGCAAATAGCAGTAGCAGCGTGTTTGGACAGTAGTAGCAGTGCAACAGATAGCAGCAGCACGCATAGACAGTGAGAGCAGTGCATGCAGACAGCAGCAGCATGTCCAGAAGGCTATACTGGCAAGTGTAGTGTGCCCAGCAACCAAAACAGCGAGAGCAACCTATGCAGACAACAGAAACAGCATAAACAAACAGTAGCAGTGCACGTGGACAGCAAGAGCAGCACAAACAGAGAGTAGCAGCAACATATGTGGACAGCAGCAGTAAAATGAATGAACAGCAGTAGTGCACATTGACAACAAGAGCAGGGCGTGCGGACAGCAGGAGCAGCGCATATAGATGAAAGCAGAAGTGTATGCGGGCAGTAACGACAGCTCATGTGGAAGTAAGCAGCAGCAGGCGCGGATAGCAGCACATGCAAACAGTAGTAGCAGTGTGTGTGGACAACAATAGCAACATGGGCAGGCAGCACTGGCAGTACGTAGCAAGTGAGACAACACTCACAGCAAAGGAAGGACCAGATCCATATTCTACACTAACAGTTTGTACAAATTGAGTGATTATTCTCTAGAAAATGTTTTATTATGAACTCTTGATAAACTTGCTGAAAAAGAATGGGATACTTTGGGAGTGATTGGGAGATCATTGTAAGTGGTTAATGAGTAATCCTTCCATAACCAAATTGTATCCTGTAATAACAAGAGTGGATTGTGTGATTTAGGAGGGATCCTATCACACCGTGGACGTAACTCACACATTACCGGTGAACCATATAAAAATTGTTGTGTGTTCTTAGGTGTTTGTGTTTGATTAATATCCATACCGCTAGTCTCTCATAAAGGAGAAAGATAAATAATTAGATCATCGGATTTAACAAGTCATAGAGGTTAAATCTGGATAGGTTTGTAAAAATGAATATCTCACATTGATTCACCCCCATCTTAGTGTGAAACCTCAAAAGGTCTTCATTTAATGGTTTTAAAGCCAGTTCCTCTATTAATACAATTTTTTTTGCCTTGAATTAAAGTTGTGTATTGCTGTGTGAGTTTTTATCTCTACTACTACTTGAGATCATGAACAACAAGAATAGTGTTAATGACAAAGGTATCCCTACTTTTGATGGACAAAATTATCTGTTATGGAAGAATAGAATACTCCCATATATGATGTCCCTTGGTCTTGGTGTGTTTGAGTCTGCTATTAATGGCTTTATCCCTATTGCTAAAGGTGATCCTATGATGCTGGCTGATAAGAAGAATTTAAAGTGTGATAGAAAGGTAAGAAATGTCTTATATGCCTTCTTGCCAAATAAAGAATTCACTAAGGTAATAGGGTGTAACACAGCCAAGCAAATTTGGGACAAAGTGAATAACATTTATAAAGGAGACAAGGTTGTGAAGGAAGCTATGCTACAAATCTGAAGGAGCAGATTTGAAGACATAAAGATGCAAAATGATGAGACTGTGGATGCATTCTTCACAAGAGTCAATGAAATTATGTGCTCCATTAGAGGCTATAGAGAGGATATCCATGATGCTACTGTAGTAAGGAAAATACTTAGAACCTTTTTGAAAGCTTACAATGCCAAAGTCTCTTCCATAAAAGATAGATATCTTGATAAGCTGCTCTTAGATGACTTGCAAAGCATATTGGTGGCTTATGAAATGAGAATAGCCCCAATGAATAAAGAAAAGATGCCCAAGGCAAATAAGGAGCTAGCCTTCAAGGCAATGAAAAAGGTAAGGATTAAAGACCAAGAAGAGGAATTTGTTAGCAACTTTGGATAAAAAGATGGTGATATTGAATTGGATGAGGTCATGGCATATATCACCAACAATATAAGGAAAGAAAAAGGAAAGTACAAAGGAAAAGTACCCTTGAAGTACTTTAGCTGTGGAGCAATTAGACACTTCTAGTCTCAAGGAGGAGGATAAAGCAATCTAGCTACTCTAAAGCTGGAAATTCAGGTGCTAAAGGGAAAAAGAAATTCTTCAGATCGAAAATAAGGAATTTTCTGAGCAAGGATTCTGAAGAAGAAGTTGATGATGATTCTAATGATAAGGCCATAAAGGATGTGCTTAAGCAAATGATGATCAAGACTTTTCAAGTGATGAGGAATCAATAAAAGAGGATAAGGATGAGTTGGTGTAGTAACTTAAGAATGAATTAAGAGCTTGTTTGCACAAAAACAAGCCAAAAAAAGAGGTAAAACATCTCAATAAGCTGTATGAAAATTTTGCTATTGATAAATCTAATTTCTAGGTGAAAGAAAAGGAGTTTGAAGTAAAAGAGGAGTACTTGAAGAGAATTAAGGAGCTGATATTTGAGGTAAAGCAAGGCAAGATTCACAAAGATATTGGTGCTAAGGTGATTACACAAGAGCAAGAGGTGCTCATTTTGCAAGCCAAGCTCCACAAGGCCAAGTCTGAGCTAAAGAAGCATGAAGAAAGCTTTATGCAAGCCATAAAAGCGAAAGGAAAGTCATCATCAGCAAATTTCATCAAGAAGGATGCTACCATAAAGTTGAACGAGTGTTTAAGTAATCAAAGACCTCATTCTATGGGGAAGAAAGGACTTGGCTATATTAAAAAGCTGAGTGAGAAGGTAGAAGAAAAGAAGAAAATTGTGTTTGTTAGCAAAAGCAAGCACAATGACATGATGGAGAAGAGAGACCAACCCAAGTTAAAATTGGTTAGTAAAGATATGGTAAAGACTCACATCCACAGGAGATAGACTATCAAAGATGGAGAGAAGATTGCCACACCAATTGCTAAAGAAAGAAGACATGAACTTGGTAAAAGAAGTAAATCCAGGTTTAAAGGTTTTGGTTAGAACTATGGTAAGAATGGGCACAAGGCTAATGCATGTTGGAATACTTGGCCTATAATGAAGAGGAGTGTGAGGCAAGAGTTTAGGGGGAGACTCTATCAAGAAAGGAGGCAATTTTAGGTGGAAAAAAGTCATATTATATTGAGAAACAGATTTAATTTGCTGGGAGAGATCTGTGGAAGATATGAAAAGGTTGGACACGCTGTTGAGGGCTAATTGACATTGCTACCCAGTTAAGGAATGCAAAGGAGAACACCTACACATGCTTCCATATTCGATCAAAGAAGAAGAAGAACATAAATATCTATGGTTGTGGAAGTCACCTTAAAAGCTTCCAAAAATGAAAAGCCATGGATCCTAGATAGTGTTTGCTCTTCACATATGACATGAGACTCCAAGAAGTTCAAAGAAGTAACAAAATATGATGGAGCATTAGTCAAATTTGGAAATGATGGTGCCATAAAATTAAAGGTATCAATGTTGCTAAAATTGATGTAGAAAAGTTGAAATCAAAGAAAGTACTTTATGTTAAAGGGCTAAAACACAATCTCTTTAGTGTTAGCTAGTTTTGTGATGATGGATATGAAGTTACTTTCAACAAAAGTGGCTACATAATAAAGAGATTAAAAGATGGTGTTATGCTTACTAAAAGAGATAAAACAAATAAAAACTTATACCAAGTTTCTAAAAACAAGAACATATGCTATATAAGCACCAAAGATGAGAATTTGTTATGGCATAGGAAATTGGAACATCTTGGACAAAAGAGGCTGAACTTGAGTATTCAGCCATCCCCTAGAGGCTAAGGTATGCCTCTAACACCTCTCCCCTTCCCTCTTTTATTGTTCTTTGGATTTGTTTTCAAAAGGGGAGATATTTTGCATAAATCCAAAGGGAGTATAAATTGATTAAAAGGGAGAGCAGCTTGATGAATAAAGAGGGAGAACTTGTCAAGAGGGAGAAGCAGAAAGGGGGAGTGAAAAATTGTTCCCAATTAAGGGAGAAGCATATTTCATAAGGAGCTATGAATGGCAATGTGTAACGGGAGTTGTAAATGTCAACGGTTGTTATATGTGCATTGTTAGGTTAATGTGTTGCCAATATATCCAAAGGGAGAGATTGTTGAGCCCATTTTTGCTGATTAATGTTATATTTGTTGTCAACCCCATCTTATATAGCTATATGTGTTGATTTAATGTTATGAATGCCGTTGAAATGTAGTGAGGTCATTGGAAACAATCAGTGATAACAGGTCAACCCTAACATTGAGGAGTTAATGTTGATTGTGACCCTAAATTATATAACTCAATTATATTCATTAATTTTAGGGCAACATATGAGAATTAACAATTACAATTGATGATTATGTAGCCCTAATCTCAAGGCTCTATAAATACCCCTATGTGTCTTGCAAGAAGGCTGTGCTGTAGAATTTTTTGAGAGAATAAAACCTAATTACAGCAACTGGCCAAGAGGGAGAGAGAGGCAACAAGGTAGCCGGCCAAGAGGGAGAGAGAGATAGCAAGGCAACCAGCTAAAAGGGAGAGGGAGGCAGCAAGGCAGCTGGCCATGAGGGAGAGAGAGGCAGCAAGGAAGTCGGCCATTCTCACTAGCACTTACAATAGTCAGCCCTCACCAAGTTACAATGGCCAATCCTTACCAAGTTACAATAACCCACCTTGATCAGCACCTACAACATTTAGCCTTGAACCAACAATCCAATAGCCAAGGAAGACAAACTAGAAAGTGATGTAGCAATCTGTGAATCTAGCAACATCAAAAGAAGATAAACAAGGAGGTAATAGCTTCACCAATAAACCAAAAGCCTGCACTAGCAAACTAAGAGAAGATAGCCTGCAGCAACAAAACTAGGAGGTAGCAGCCTGCACCAGCAAACAAAAAGGCAGCAAGTCCAACAAGAGGCGGTGCAGCAGTAGGAGGTCTTCACACCAACAAACCAAAACTAGCAACTGTAGTAGTATCATCTGGGATCGAACAGCAAACTAGCAGCAGGCGATTCCTGCACCAGTAATCTAAGAGGCTTTCCAGCAGACTAGTAGCACTCCAGGAAGCTTTCTAGCAAACCAATAGCACTTTGGGTGGCTATACCAACACTAGTAGCAACTCAAAAGGCTTCCCAAAGCACGTCCAGGAATTAAGCAGAAAATCAGAACTTGTAGCAGCAGGTCTGGGAATCAACAGCCACCAGTAAAAATTGTAGCAATAAGTCAGGGAAACATTAATGCATATGGATAGTAGCAATTGTGTGTGCAAATAGTAGCAACAACATGTGCGAACAGCAATAGCATGTGTGAACAGCAAGAGCAGTAGGTACGAACAGCAGTAGCACGTCCAGGAGACTATACCAGTAAGTGTAATGCACCTAACAACCAAATCAGTGAAAGCAACTTATGTAGACAGTAGTTGTATGTCAAGGAGGCTATACTAGTAAGCGTAGCATGCCCAACAACCTAATTAGCGACAACAATGGCGTGAGTGCATAGTAACAATGTGCATAGACAGTAGTAATAATGCATGCGGATAGTAGCAATAGTACGAACAAATAGTAACAGCACACGTGGAGAGCAGTAATGCATGTGGACAGTAAGAGCAACACATGTGGACAATAAGAGCACCGCATGCGTACAGAAGCAGCAGCTCATGTGGAAAGAAGCAACAACAGGTGTGGTCAGCAGTAGCAGCACATGTAGCAGTAGCCACAGTGCATGCAAACAATAGTAACAATGTGAGTGGACAGTAATAGCGTGTACAGATAGTAGCACCAGCATGTCTAGATAGCAATAACAACATGTGCAAGTGGTAGAGGAAGGAAAAGATCCATATTCTACACTAATATTTTATACATATTGAGTGATTGTTCTCTAGGAAATGTTTTACTATAGACTCTTGATAAACTTGCTGAAAAAGGTTGGGATACCCTTAGAGTGATCAGGAGATCATTATAAGTGGTTAAGGAGTGATCCTTCAATAACCAAATTGTATCCCTTGATAACAAGAGTGGATTATATGATTTAGGAGGGATCCTATCACATGGTGGACATAACTTAACACTTTATGGGTAATCCACATAAAAATTGCTACGTATTCTTGGATTCTCATGTTTGATTAATATCTTTACAATCAGTCTCACATAAATGAGAAAGATAAATAATTGGATCATCTAAAAAGTCATAATGGTTAAATCTGGATAGGTTTGTAAAAACAAATATCTCACAATGATTCACCCCCCTCTTAGTGTGAGACCTAAAAAGTCTTCATCACCTTAGAGTGATTGGGAGGTCAATCTGTTGAGTGAGTGATTAAGAGATCATCTCATCTAATGATTAGAAGATCATCATAAGTGGTTCCAAAGTGATCCTTCCATAACCAAATTGTATCCCTGATAACAAAAGTGGATTGTGTGATCTAGGAGTGATCTTATCATACTGTGGACATAGCTCACAAATTATAGATGAACCACATAAACATTATCATGTGTTCCTAGGTGCTTGCATTTGATTGATATCTCTATGGCTGCTCTTACATAAAGAAGAAAGATAAAATATTGGATTGTCAACTCTAACAAGTCATAGAGGTTAATCCGGAAAGATTTGTAAAAAGTGAGTGTCTCATACTAATTTACCCCTCCCTTTCTCATTGAGAGACCTAAAAAGGTCCTTAAATAGTGGAATTAGAGCTAGTTCCCTCTGTTGATCCATTTTGCTAGGTTTGATTTGAAGTTGCTTGTTGTTGCTGTGAATTTTTATCTCTATTATTGATTAATATTTTGGATAAGATAAATAGTGTTAACAACAAGGGATTTCTCACTTTTGATGAGTAGAATTATCAGTTATGAAATAATAGAATGCTTTCATATCTGATGGCACTTGGTCTAGATGCTTTTGAATTTGTTGTTAGAGGTTTTATCCCTATTGATGAAGGTGATGCTATGATGCCTTAATGAGGACCGTTTGAGGTCTCACACTGAGAGGGGGGGTGAATTAATGTAAGACATACTCTTTTTACAAATCGATCTAGATTTAACCTCTGTGCCTTGCTAGAGTTGATGATCCAATTTTTATTTTTCTTCTTTATGTAAGCACGACCGTATGAATATAAATTAATGCTTAAGCACCCAAGCACACACGACAATTTTTACATGGTTTACCCACAATGTGTGAGCTACACCCACAATGTGATAGGATCATTCCTAAATTATACAATCCACTCTTGCTATCAAGGGATATAATTTAGTTGTGGAATCACTCCTTAACCACTTGTGGAAGGATTACTCCTAACCACTTACAAGGATCTTCTAATGAAGGAGTTGATCTCCTAATCACTCTAAGGGTATCCCACCCTATTTTTTAACAAATCTATTAAGTGTTTATAGAAAATTCTTTCTTGGAGAACGATCACTCAATATGTATAGTCTGATAGAGTAGAATATGGATCTTCTCCTTCCTTGGTTGCCGGTGCTGGTCACGCGTGCTACTACTGCTATCTGCATGCTCTGCTAATGCTGTCCATACGTGCTGCTACTGCTGTCCGCTTGCACTGTTAATGTTGTCCGTATGTGCTGCTGTGTCTATCCGCTGCTATCTATGTGTGTTGTTAATGCTATCTACATGGGTTGTTATTGCTGCTTGCTGTCTACACGCATTTTATTGGCACTCTCTGCTCCTTATGTCTCTATTCTTTGCGCTTGCTGTTCGCTTGCACAGTTAATGTAGTCTGTTCACACTACCGTGTCTTCCTACTGTCCGCACACACTATGCCTACTATCCATATGTGCTGTGCTCGCTGTCCTCACAAGTTATGCTTGTTGTCTGCACAAGTTATACCTATTATTTGTCGCGCACACTATGCTTACTGTCTACACAAGCTATACCTGCTATTCACACAAGCTATGCCTACTATCTGTGGTCTCTACACCTACTGTCTGCACACATTGTAGTTGCTGTCTGCACATGCTATTTCTACTATTTACGTGTGCTGCTCTTGCTATCGGTTTGCACTACTACTGTTATCTATGAGCATTACTGCTACTTTCGCTGTTGTTGCTCTCTCCTTGCATTGCAACAGTTTTCTCGTGCCACTAGTACTATCCCTGCACACTGCAACTTGCAGTTGTCTTCTTGCACCATTGCTATTATCTCCGCACACTGCAACTATCTTCTTGCATCACTATTGGTTTGCTGGTTGATTCCTTAACTTGCTGCTACACTTTCTACAGGTGGCTACTGATTCCTAGACCTACTGTTACATGTTCTAATTTTTTTCTTGATTCTTAAGCGTGCATTTGCTATTGAGAAGCCTCTTTAGATGCTGGTATACCCTCCTAGATGTGCAAGGACATGCTACTACTACTGGTATACCCTCCTGGACATGTAAGAATGTGCTGTTGGTGCTAGTATACCCTCTTAGACCTGCAAGGACATCTATGTTGGGAAGTCTCTTGAACATGCTATTACTACTATGAAGTCTCCTGGACATATTGATGCTGCTGAGAAGTCTCTTGGACACGTTACTACTATTGAGAAGCCTCTTAGATGTGCTGCTGGTACAAGGAAGCCTCCTAGACATGCTGTTGCTCTCATCTTGGCCGGCTGCCTTGCCTTCTTTCCTTGGTGGTTGCTGTACTCTCTTTGGTTGGCTGCCCCTTGCTTTCTTTATCTCCTTCTTTGCTAATTGCACCTTGCTTGGTGGCTGCCTTCTCTTTTATTGTTCACCTCTCTTTTTTCTTAGGTTTAACACTCACCTTTCTTTTTGGTTGGCTCTCTTAATTTTTTGTAACACATCATTTTCTTTTTGCAAGACACCTAAGGGTATTTATAAAGCCTTAAAATTAGGGTTAAACGATTATCAATGGTCATCGTTAATTCCCACACGTTGTTCTACAATCAATGGCCAGATTTAATTCCTAAAATTTAGGGTCAATGGTCAACATTAACTTCCTAAAATTTAGGGTCAATGGTCAACAGTCAATCTTGACCACTAAAATTTAAGATCACAATTAACATTGACTCCTCAACATTAGGGTTGACCTATCATCACCAATTTCTCCAAATAACCTCACTACCTGTCAATGGCATTCATAATATCAAATTAAAGTTTCTGACTTCTCCCTAGGATCTACTACTTTGTGATACTGAGAGGGGGGGTAAATTAGTATCACCACAATTCGTAATTTGCAGGTAAGTGAACAACTTCAACCTCTTCTTAAAAGCGAACTCTTTCTAAGACTTGACTAAGCTAGATCTATTACTACCTACTAATCAGAATAGTCCCTAAAGTCACCTTTTAGACACCTTGCCTAGTAGACAATTCGGACGTTCTTGTTTAGGTCTTTGTTAGGTTATGGGTTGGCTGATACTTTAGCTACATTCACAACTTAATTCAAAACACAGAATGTAAAGCAAATTAAGGACACACGAGATTTATGTGGTTCCGTTAACGTAACGTATATCCACGGTGGTAGGGACTCTCCCTTATCGAGACTATCCACTATACTTAAGAATTTCAGTTACAATGAATGTCTTAATCCTCTGCTCCTTTCACTATTGCAATTACTAAGTAAGCACAATACAAAGAGTGTCACTTACTCTATCTACCCTTCTTCTAGATTGTCTTGCCTCTGTTGAATTTAAACACTACTTCATTGCCGCTTAAAAGTTCACCGCAACGCTTTCTAACCTCTCTTGAAGAAATTTGAAAATACGTTGAGTTCTTTCAATGCTTCACTGAATTTTTTCTATATGTTGTCTCACACAACTCCTACTTTCAACGTCTCACTGTCTCACCCGTCTCCTTGTCTCACGATCTTACTGTCCATTTCTCTCTTTCTCTTACCATCAGATTTCTCTCTCTTGCTGCTGAATTTCTCTCTCTTTGTCCACTCATTTCAACTAGGATCTGGTCTCGTCTCACTCGTTCCAGCTCAAATCTAGTCTCCCCGGTTTCTGATCTGGTCTCGTCTTACCTGTTTCTCTCTCTTGTCGTGCCATTTCCCCACCTACAGTTGGTGTGCCGGTGGTTTGTCATCGCACACATGTTTCTCTCTCTTCTCTGTCGACGGTCCCTTTTCGATGGTTCTCTCTCTTCCATGACGTTCTGTCGTTGCTCCCCTTTTCTGATTTTGGCCATCGTCTCTCTTTCTCTCTCTCAATAGGCACTTGTTCTTCATTCAGCCTGACCGTTGACCTCTTCTATTTCTAACAGCCGACCTCTCCTCTTTTCCCTTTTTTTTTTTCTCTCCTTTGTTCAACGGCTACTTTGTTTTCTCTCTCTTCATCTGACGACTTCACTATATGGCTACTATTCACTCGACGGCTGCACTATTCATGATGGCTGCTTCTTTTCTATTTTGCCATCCCCTATTCTGCCATTCACTTGCCATTGGTGTGCTTTGGCGATATGTTGTGTTTTTCTGTTTTCTCTATTTGTCTATTTGGCTGTCCCCACACTTTTGTGTTTTATCATATATTCAATTGTGTTGGCCTTTCCCTAATTTTAAGTCAATATGCTCAGCCTTTCTTTCATCCTCTTGACTTTTAGCTTCCTAAGACTTTGCTTCAACTTGTTTTATATAGGCCTCTAAACTTCTTATGGTTCTGCCTCTTCTGATTATCTCCTTTGAAGCTGCTTCCAGCTCAGCTTCAAGATCTGGCTTTTCTTCATCAACCTCCTCTTCCTCTTCAAAGGTTGAACTACCACCTTTAGTTAATGCCATAAAGGCATGCTCATCTGATGATTCTTCATCTTCCTCCTCATCAACTTCTTTTATTAGACTCACATAACTCTTGAATGAGCCTCTCTTCTTCTTCTGTGGGTTGGCAGTCTTCTTGCTAGACTTTTTTGATTTGAATGATGTTCTTCTCCATTTTGAATTTAGCTCATCACCACCATCCTCATCTTCATCATTAAGTTTCACTTTGCACTGAGAAGCAAAGTGTCCAATTTGCCCACAACGGTAACATCTCAAGGACAACTATCCTTTTCCCTTCTTAGACCCCTTTTTAAACTTCCTTGTGAAGTATTCCAACACTTCACCTTCACTTTCTTCCTCCTAATCATCATCCTCACTAGATGATTGTTCCTCTTCTTTTATCTTCAAGTGCTTCATAGCTTTAAAAGCTACCTTCTTTGATACCTTTGACATTAAGGAGCTCTTAGTTTACTTTATTCTCATTTCATATGCAATGAGATTGCACTGGAGATCATGTAGAGATTAGAATTGAGATCTCTACTCTCCTCTATGGCTAATACCCTTGAGGCAAACCTCTCAGGCAGAATTCTTAGAATTTTCTTCACAATAAATGAGTCTTTCTTATTCTTCCCATGACTTTTAAGGTCATTTACAGTATCAATAACCCTGGTGAAGAACTCTTGGACTATCTCATTCTTCTACATTCTAAGGGATTGATATCTCTCCTTGAACACTTGAAGCTTAGCCTCCTTCATTCTACTATCACCTTCATGTAGACTTTCTGCAATCTGTCCCATATCTCCTAGGTAGATTTGCAGTCCATAACTTTAGCATACTCAACATCTGTCAATGTTGAAATGATGACGTTTGAGGCCTTCACATTTATCTCAAATTGCCTTAACTCCTATGGGTTAGGTCTTTACTTTCTTCCATAGCCACAAAACCCTTCTATACACATTTCACCATGTTCATGCCTATGGTTGCAAATACCACTTGCATTCTTGCTCTCCATATATAGTAGTTGGTTTCATTGAAGATTGGAACCTTCTTGCTATAAATGGTGCTAGTGCTAGTACCAGCTTCATTTCTCAGTATGCTAAACAAGTCAAACTTTTAGATTCCTTCAAACTAGTAGACAAAGCTGTTAAGCTTCAAACTGGTGAACCAGTACTCTAATACCAATTAAAGTTCCCAGCTTCTCCCTAGGATCAACTAGTTTGTGATACTGAGAGGGGGGGTGAATTAGTATCATCACAATTCACAATTCGCATGTAAGTGAGTAACTTTAACCTTTTCTTAAAAGTAAACTCTTTCTTAGACTCAACTAAGATAGATATATTGCTACCTATTAATCACAATAGTTCCCAAAGTTACCTTTTAAACACCTTACCTAATAGACAATTTGGATGTTCATGTTAAGGTCTTCGTTAGGTTATGGGTTGGCTGATACTTTAGCTGTGTTCACAACTCAATTCGAAACATAGAACATAAAGCAAATTTAGGACACACGAGATTTACGTGGTTCCATCAACGTGAAGTACATCCATGGTGGTAGGGACTCTCCCTTACCGAGACTATCTACTATACTTGAGAATTCTAGTTACAATGGATGTCTTAATCTTCTGATCCTTTCACTATTACAATTACTAAGCAAGTATAATACAAAGAGTGTCACTTACTGTGTCTACCCTTCTTCTAACTTGTCTTACCTCTATTGAATTGAAAGACTGCTCCATTGCCACTTAAAAGTTCACTACAACACTCTCTAACCTCTCTTGAAGAAATTTGGAAATACGTTGAGTTCTTTCAATGCTTCACTGAATTTTTTCTATATGTTGTATCACACAACTCCTGCTTTCACTGTCTCATTATCTCACCCGTTTCCTTGTCTCATGATCTCACTGTCCGTTTCTCTCTTTCTCTTACTGTCAGATTTCTCTCTCTTACTGCTGAATTTCTTTCTCTTCATCCATCCACTTTAGCTCGGATCTAGTCTCACCCATTCCCTATCTGGTCTCGTCTCACTCATTCTAGCTCGGATCTAGTTTCCCCAATTCTCAATCTAGTCTCGTCTTACCTATTTCTCTCTCTTATCGTGTTGTTTCCTCGCCTACCGTTGGTGTGCCGGTGCTCTGTTGTCGCACACGTATTTCTCTCTCTTTTCTACTGATGGTCCCTTTTCGATGGTTCTCTCTCTTCTGTGACATTCTACTGTTGCTCCCCTTTTCTGATTTTGGCCGTCGTCTCTCTTTCTCTCTCTCAACAGGCTCTTGTTTTTCATTCAGCCCAACCGTTGACCTCTCCTATTTCTGACAATCAACCTCTTGTCTTTTCCCTTTTTTTTTTCTCTCCTTTGTTCAACAGCTACTTTGTCTTCTCTCTCTTCTCGTTGATGACTTCTTTTCTCTCTCTTTGTCCGATGACTTCACTGTGTAGCTATTATTCACTTGACAACTGCACTGTTCATGATGGCTGCTTCTTTTCTATTTTGCTATTCCCTATTTTGCTATTCGCTTGCTGTTGGTGTGCTTTGGCCATATGTTTTTTTCCTGTTTTCTCTATTTGGTTGTCCACACACTTTTTTGTTTTGTCGTATATTCAATTATATTGGTCTTTCCCTAATTTTTTCTTCCAAGTTCTTTATATACTATCTTTCATGAAACCCTAATAGGGGTTACTTGTGGCGAATTTATTGTCTTGCCCCTCCTTATGACTTTTACGTTTTTGCCCCTCTATGTAGCTGTTACTTTCTTGCACACTTAAACTAGTTGACCACAATTATAACCCATATAAGGCTGTGGGAACAACACAAATCAACACATATAACCATGTGAGATGGTGTTGACAACAAATCCAACATTAGCCATCAAAGATGGGCTCAACATGCCTATTGATAAGAAGAATTTGGAGTATGATGGAAAAGCAAAAAATGCCTTATATGCCTCTTTATTAGACAAAGAATTCGCCAAAATGATAAGGTGCAACATAGCCAAGCAAATCTGGGACAAGTTTAAGAACATTTATGAATGAGACAAGATTGTAAAGGAAGCCAATTTACAAATCTGAAGGAGTAGATTTGAAGACATAAAGATCCAAAATGGTGAATCTGTAGATGCCTTCTTTACAAGAATCAACAAAATTATGTGCTCTATTAGAGGCTATAGAGAGGAGATCAACATGCTACTGTAGTAACGAAAATACTTAGAACCTTACCAAAAACTTACAATTTCAAAGTTTCCTTCATAGAAGATGGAGACTTGGATAAGCTACCCTTATATGATTTGGATAATATATTAGTGGCTTATGAAATGAGCATAGCCCTAATAAAGAAATAAAAAAAGTCTAAGGTAAAGAAGGAGTTGGCCTTCAAGGTAATGAAGAACTTAAAGATTAAAGATAAAGAAGAAGCATCTAATAGCAACTTTGAAGAAGAAAATGGTGATATTAAAATAGATGAAATCATGGCATACATCACCAATAATATAAGTAAAGGAAAAGGGAAGTATAAGAGAAAATTTCCCTTGAAGTGCTTTTGTTGTGATGACATAGGGCACTTTGTCGTGGACTACTGAAAGAGAAGAGAAGCAAAGAGTGGTAATGATGATGAGTTGGTCCCATGAAGGAGAACAAAAAAATCTAGCTATTCTAAAGTTAAAAATTCAGGTGCCAAAAAGAAAATGCAATTCTTCGTATCCAAAAGAAGAAATAATTTGAGCAAGCTAGATGAAAAAGATTCTGAAGAAGAAGTTGATGATGATTTCAATGATGAAGCTATAGGGAATATGATGGTTGTTAAAGTAAATGATGTTTTGGAATCTTCAAGTAATGAGGAATCAATAGAAGAGGAAGAGTATAAGTTGGTTCAGCAACTTAAGAATGATCTAAGAGTTTGTTTGCACAAAAACAACAAGATGAAAAAAGATGTAAAGTGTCTCAAAAAGCTGTATGAAAATTTTGCTATTGATGAATCTAATTTCCAAGTGAAAGAAAAGGAGTACTTAAAGAGAATTGAGGACATGATCGTGCTTGAGGTAGAGCAGGACAAGATAAACAAAGATCTTGGTGCTAAGGTGATTACACAAGAGCAAGAGGTGCTAATTTTGCAAGCTAAGCTCCACAAGGCTAAGTTTGAACTGAGGAAACATGAAGAAAGCTTTATGCAAGCCATGAAAGTGAGAGGAGAGTCATTTTTAACAAATGCCATCAAGGAGGATACTATCAAAAATTTGGATGAGTGTCTAAGCAAATAGAGACCTTATTTCATAGGGAAAAAAGGCCTTAGCTATATCAAAAAGCCAAATGAGAAGGTAGTAGAGAAAAAGAAAATTGTGTTTATACTTGAAAGTAAGAACAATGACATTTTGAAGAAGAGAAACCAACCCAAGTTAAAATGGGTTAGGAATGATGTGGTAAAGACTTCCATCCAAAGGAGACAAGTTGTTAAAGATGAAAAAGAGGTTGCTACAATAGTTGTTGAAGTTGAAGATAAGAGATATGAACTTAATAAAAGAAGAAAATCTAGATTTAAAGGATTTTATTGAAGCTGTGGTAAGTATAGGCATAAGTTTAATGTGTGCTAAAGTAATGGGCCTATTATGAAGAGAAATATGAGGCAAGCGTCTAAGGGGAGACTCTATCAAGAAAGGAGACAATCTTAGTTGAAAAGAAGTCATATTCCATTAAGAAACATATTTAATTTACTAGGAGAAATTTGTGGAAGATGCAAAAAGGCTAGACACACTACTGAGGATTACTTAACATTGCTACCTGGTTAAAGAGTGTAAAGGAGAACACATGCTCCTACATTTGGCCAAAGAAGAAGGAGAGGAAGAGAAATGACTAGTTATGGAAATAGCCTTAAAAGCTTTGAAGAAAGAAAAGCTAAAAATCCTAAACAATGGCTACTCTTCACACATGACAAGAGACTCCAAATTGTTGAAAGGAGTAACAAAATATGATGGAAGCACAGTCACATTTGGCAATGATGGTACCTTAAAGATTCAAGGTATTTGTGCTACTGAAATTGGTGCAGAAAAATTGAAATCAAAGAAAGTGCTTTATATTGAAGGGCTAAAACACAATCTCATCAGTGTTAGCTAGCTTTGTGATAATGGACATGAGGTTACTTTCAACAAGAGTGGCTACACAATAAAGAGATTAAGAAATGGTGTTATTCTTACTAAGGGTGAAAGAACAAATGGAAACTTGTAAGTTTCCATAAGCAAAAACACATGTTACATGAGTATCAAAAATGAGAACTTGTTATAGCATAGAAGATTGGGACATCTTGGACAAACGGGGTCGAATTCATGTGTTCAGCCACCCCTTAAAAGCTGAGGTATCTCTTAACCCCTTTCCCCTTCCTTCATCTATTATGCTTTAGATTTGTTGTCAAAGGGGGAGATAGTTTGCATAAATCCAAAGAGAGTATATACTAATTAAAAGAGGAAGTAACTTGATGAATAAAGGGGCAAAAACTATCAAGGGGGAGAAGTAGAAAAAAAGAGAGAGTTAAAGATAGTTCCCAATTAAGGGAGATGCATGTTTCAAAGGAAGTTGTTCCCAGTTAAGAGAGATGCATGTTTCAAGGGGAGTTGTTCCTAGTTAAGGGAGATGCATGTTTCAAGGGGAGCTGTGAATGTTTATAAATGTCAAAGGGTGTTATATGTGCATTATTGGATTTAATTTGTTCACAACAAATCTAAAGGGGAAGATTGTTGAGTCTATTTTTGATGGCTAATGTTAAATTTATTATCAACAGCATCTCATATTGTTGTTTGTGTTGATTTGATGTTTTGAATGCCATTGAGATTCATAGAAGTCATTAGGAAAAACTAGTGATGGAAGGTCAACCCTGAAGTTAATGAGTCAATGTTGACCATTGACCATAAATTTTAGGAAGTCAATTTTGACAAGGTGTAGAAGCCAGTAGCCACACCAAACTAGTAAAGAAAAACATATAGTAGCCACACTAAGGAGAGTGCAATAGCTATCCACCAAGGAGAGTGTAGCAACTAGCCACTAAGGAGAGTGCAGCAACTAATAGCTATACCAAACCAGCAAAGGAGAAGGTGTACAACTATCCACCAAGGAGAGTGTAGCAACTACCCATCAAGGAGAATGTAGTGCGAGCAGCCGCACCAAACCAGCAAAGGAGAAGGTGTACAATAGCCACACCAAACTAGAAGAGAAGGTGTGCAGCAACCACACCAAAGAAAGAAGAAAGTAGTAGCCAGCCAAACCAAAAAGAGAAGGAACCTATTGCAACAAGGGCAAAGAGCTATACCAGTAGTGGCCTGTAAGAACCAGTAGCAACCCGCAACACTAGCAGTAGCCCACAACACCAGTTGCAACCTATAATTTTAGTAATTTCAGCACGTTTAGAAGGCTAAGGAAACTGTGCGTTGACAATAGGGGAAGAAACCTGCCAGGGCAGTAGCTAAGGAAACCTGCCAAAGTAGTAAGTAAGGTAGCACCAACAATAGAGGAAGAATCCTACCAAGGCCAAAGGAGGCAATATTGATAGCAGGAGGAAAGAACCTACCAAGGTAGCAAGGGAGGCAACATCGGTAGTAGAGGAGAGATCCTACCAAGGCAATAGGTGAGGCAACATTAGTAATAGGGGGAGAGAACCTATAGCCGAGATAATTGGCAGTACAGAGGACTAGCAGGGGGAGAGAACTTACAATAGAGATAAGAGACCAGCAAAGCTTGATCTAAGACTGATAGTGAGGAAGGAGAAGATCTATTTTTTGCATTAGTAGCTTATGCACATTGAGTAATCCTTCTTAAGAATGTGCTAGTTACTAAACTCTTAATAAACTTGTTAAAAAAAGTTGGGATACCCTTAGAGTGATCAAGAGATCAATCCGTTGAGTGATCAAGAGATCATCTCATTTAATGATCAAGAAATCATTGTAAGTGGTTAAGGACTGGTCCTTCCTTAACCAAACTATATCCCTTGATAACAAAAGTGGATTGTGTGATTTAGGAGTGATCCTATCATATCGTAGACGTAGCTTACACATTGTGGGTGAACCACATAAAAAGTGTTGTGTGTTCTTGGGTGCTTGTGTTTAATTGATATCCGTACAACTGCTCTCAAATAAAAAAAGAAAAATAAAACATTAGATTATCAACTCTAATAAGTCACAGAGATTAATTTAGAAAAATTTGTAAAAAGCAAGCATTTCACACTAATTCACTCCCTCTCTCTTTCATCGTGAGACCTAAGAAGGTCCTCATCAAAAGGAGTAATTGATCTTTATTAGTTTTTCTTACATGTAATTAATGCTTTAATTCTTACATCTATTCATTCCTTACAAACAAAGCTCCTTTTTTCATTGTAATGACTTATTTATTAAAACTAAACTTGAAAATAACTTTTGCAAAAACACCAAATATCATATTCATTGCAATAACCATGCTTATATTCTTAACCCTCTTAATCCATTCAATTCTTGATTAACATGAGCCTCTCTTCATTTCTAGTAAACGAGGCTCCTCCTTTCATTATAGGATCCCATTTACAAAAACTAAAAAATTAAATTAACTTTTATACCCACACCAATCATTTTATTTATTGTAATAAGCATGTTAATCACCATTAATACTCTATCTATTGAATTCTATTAAATAAAGGAGGGAATTGATCTTGATTAACATTTCTTAAAAGTATTAAATGATTCAATTCTTGATTAAAGAGATTGTCTTTTCATTTTTAACTAATAAAGCTCCTCCTTTAGTTCCAAAGACTTTTTTACACAAAATTATCTTGAAATTAATTTTTTAATTTATATCAATCATTATATTCATCACAATAAGCATGTCTATACACTATTGATCCTTTAAATCCATTGAATTCCATCAAGCAAAGGATTTTTTTACGAGATTTCACTCACACATAATGATCCTGAAATTAACTTTTGTCTTTAAAGTAAACATTATAATGATTGAAACAAGCATGTTTATACATGATTGTTACCGTAAATCCTTTGAATTTCATAAAACAAAGGAATCATTGATCTTTATTAGTATTTCTTACAACTCTTCAATGGTTCAATTTCTAAATAATAAAAACATCTTTTTATTCCTTGTAAACAAGACTTCTCCTTTTGTTGTGAGAACTCATTTATAAATAAATGATCTTGAAATTAACTTTTGTTTATACACTAACTAATTATATTCATTACAATAAACACATCTATGCATTATTGGTATTATGAATCCATTAAATTCCATCATATAATAGAGTCAATGATTGTAATAAGCTTTTCTTACAACTATTGAATGTTTCAATTTTTGAATAATAAGATTGTTCTTCGTTTCTAGCTAACAAGGCTCTCCATTCATTACAAGTTCTCAGTCACACAAAATAATCTTGAAATTAACATTTGCATCTCTATCAAGCATTATATTCATTGTAACAAGCACATTGACACATAATTGGTACCTTAAATACCATGACTTCCATCAAATAAAGGAATTATTGATCTTTGTTAGCTTTTTTTTTTTTTAATGAGACCATCTTTTCATTGCTCACAAATAAGGTTTTTCCCTTTATTACAAGGACTCATTTACACAAAAATGAAATTGAAATTAATTTTTGCATATGCACCTAATATTATATTTATTTTACAAGCACATTTACACCTTTAATACTCTAAATACATTAAATATCATCAACAAAAAAAAGTCATTGATCTTGATTAGATTTTTTTTATAAGTATTGAAAGGTTCAATTCCTAATTAAAAAGAACCTTTCTTTATTTTGTCTTAACAAGAATCCATTTGTTATAAGGGCTCATTCACATAATATGATCTTAAAATTTCTTTTTATGTCCACACCAACCACTATATTCATTGCAATAAACATATATGTACACCATTGGTACATTAAGCCCATTAAATACCATTAAGAAAAAGATTAATTAACCTTAATTAGTTTTTCTTTTGAGTGTTAAATGTTCAATTCCTAAATAATAAGACTATTTCTTCATTTCTAGCTAACAAGGCTCTTCCTTTGGTTCCAAGGAGTCTTTCAATAAAAATAATCTTTAAATTGACTTTTTCATCTACAATAACCATTATATTCATTGTAACAAATATATCATTACACCATCAATGCTCTAAATCGATTGAATTTCATCGAACAAAGAATTCATTGTTTTGATTAGTGTTTCTTATAGATATTAATTGATTCAATTCCTAAATAATGAAACTAACTCTTCATTTCTAACAAATATAGCTTATTCTTTCATTACAAGTTCTCATTTACACAAAATAATTTTAAAATTAACTTTTATATCTACAAGATATATTATATTCATTGTGAAAAGTATACTTGTATAGGATCGGTACCTTGAATCCTTAGAATTCCGTTAAATAAATAAGTTAGTGATTTTGGTTAACTTTTCTTAAAAATATTAGTTTGTTTAATTACTAAATAATAAGACTATATATTCATTTCCAATTAGCAAAGCTCTAATACCAATCCATGTAGCAATAAAAATTAAATTAAAAAGTAAAAGGAGAAGAAAGAAAGAAAAAACTTGCAAAAAAATAGGCTTTCATTGAAGGCTGAAGGTCATTGTAAGCTTATAAAGGCTACTTTGTTATTAATAACCACCACACTAAATGATATCATTCATTATGCTATTCTTTAATAATTGTTTATCACCTTTTCTAAAGTTATTTTATAAAAGTAGCTTTTAAATAGCATATTTATAGCTTATACCTGTGAGTCTTACATGATATCATCTGTGATTCTACATTGGATTCCTTTTATGCACTACTTTCTAGCTTATCATCATTAGCCTTTAATAAAGTTGTCATGATTTTCATCAAGTTATTTTTTAAGACTTATTCCTTTAATACTTGAAGCATTTGCTCTATTATCCTTGGGGCCTATATTTAGGAGTACTGAATCCTAAGTTTGTCACTCCTTTTTTTGTGTAGACACTTTTGTTGAAAAAATTAAAATTTTCTCACTAGCATAAGTTTCCTTGTTGCATTAGCTAAGGAACATGTGAAAGTATTTTTACTAACATATGAACTTACTTAGATATGATATAATAGTAAAGATTAATATCTTGTCCTTGGCTTTTGGATTCTTTTCACATAATTGTTCATAAACACTTTTAACTTTCAATGAGAGAGTGATCAAATGTATTCCTCACAAGGGAAATGGATCTAAATAAACCAACTAAATTTTCTTTGCCTATTTTCATAATATAAAGCACTATTCCTTACTTCCACATAATTAGAGCAATTGAAGGTTTTAATCTTCCACCATTCATTTAGTTCTTTATATATCAAAAGCCCTCCTTAACAATAGCTTAAGTGAATAACCCTTTTAATTTTGAATTTTCCATAAGCCTAGTCTTTGGCTCTTCCATAACAACTAGCTCTTCAATCAATGTGCTCAATAAGTACTAAAGCTATTTCAATTAAAATTTATTGGTAATAATTTTGGAATAAAAGGATAAGTTAAATCCTTCTTAATTACATGCTCATGAGCATATGTGGATAATGGATATAGTTCCTTATTCTTTTGGGTTGATGAACTAGATGCCTCTTTTGCTAATAAGATAACTATCTTTAAAGGTGACATAGCTCCTTATATTAAGGGTCTCTTACTTATTGCTAATTTCCTTATAGATAGTATCCCTTACCATCTAACAAATACTTGTTTTAAGACTAAAATTTTAACATTCTTTATTAAAACTTCTTTTATAGCATTATAATCAATTCTAATAAGAAACTTTTGATTTATTAAATCATTTTCAAATTTTTACACACATAATACTATTAAGAGAATCCCTTTCTTTATTGTTGAGTGATTAATTATTACTCCTTGTCATATTACAGAGGTGAAGCATACCAAACTTTCTTATCCACAAATTCTTTGTTTAAGAATTCATCCATAACCCTTTATCTAATGCATTTATTTCAATAATCTTAAATGCATCAAGATGAGGAATATAATTTTTTTTGGCTTTCTTTTTTATTATTTGCATTACCTTTGTATGGGCCTCAATCCATTCTAGTGGATTTTTCTTCAATATTTCAAATAGTGGTTTAAGATAATAAGCTAGATTTATAAAAATCTATGATATAATTCAAACTTTTTAAAAACCTTTGCAATTATTGCTTGTTCTTAATTTCATTAGAAAATCTATCGATTACCTTATCTATAGGAATTATTTTTCCATTTTCTATAAGGTGACAAATAAACTGTGACTTGGTTTGGAATAACCTCATCTTTTTTGCCAAAGTAGCCAAACCTACTTTTTTTTATAATATATAAGAAAATATTCATATGCTTAAAGTGGTGTTCAACAATGTTATAAATATTAACACAGTATCAATATAAGTAATAGTAAATGTTGAATAAGTATTATATATTTATTCATGATTTTTTGAAATTTTGAAGAAGCATTTTTTGGACCAAATGATATTAGATTTCACTCATAAAGTCTAAATGGTACTATAAATGTTGTTTTACATTCATCATTTTCACCTATCTACATTTGCCAATAAGCTAATTTAATATTAAATTTTAAAAATATATTAGCTTTATAAAGCCTATTTAGCAAATCTTTTTTATTGGGAATATGATATCTATTTCATCTTAAAATATTATTTAAAGGTTCATAATTGATCGCTAATCTTGGAATTCCTTATTTTAGTTCAATTGCATTTTCTACATAAAATGTAGGACAATTCTAAGGACTACTACCTTTTCTAATAAGCCTTTTTTTTTAATAAATCATTAATTTTGTTTTTACATATTTCCATATGCCTAGACCTCATAACAATTAGCCTAACCTTGGTAGGAATTTGACTTTCTTTAAAAGTTATCTCATAAGGTAGATTAACTATATGCCTTTTTTTATTCCAAAATGTTGGAAGGATTTTAGTACATATTATTAATGTTACCATCTTTTATAAATCCTATATTTGTGTTTGAATAAGAAGACTCTCAAATTTTTGTTTATCATATTCTTATAAGCAATTTCATTACTTAAGAAATTTAAAAAAATTTCTTTTCTTTTAATCTTTTTTAATTAAATTAATTTTTCTATATTGAGTTATTGTTATAAATTTGAAACTAATGAGTTTCTCACCAATGTTTACATATATCCTTTCTTTAAAATGTTTTTGAATAAGATATAACAAATGCAAAAAGAATTTCCAAGAATCATATCTTAAGATAAATTTTTAACCATTATAAAGAGAATTTGCAATCATATCCCTTCATTACAAATGACCATTTCAAATAACTTGTATCTTATAATAAGCTTATTGTTGTCTACAACATTTAGCACCTCAACTATTTTTGAAATGCATTTAAAAGGTACCAATCTTTCCTTAATATAATTAATATATACTTTTGAATCAATAATGGTCATAGTAAAGAATTCATATTCTCTATTAACAATAATTATTACTACTATATGTTATTATGGGCAATAACCTTATTTATAAGGTTAATAAATTGAAAAAATTTCTATTTCTTCTTCCTTTACAAAGGTTTATAGGGGTATTTCTTTTCCAATAGGCTTATCTTCAAGAATAATAATCCCTTCTTTAAAACTTTTAATTCTTTTTTAAGCTCCTTAAACTTTATCTTTAATTTTTATAAATAGGGTTTTTTATTCAAGATGGACAACTTCTGAGTTCCCCTTTAAATCTTTAAAGAATATTTCTAAATTATAACCTTTTACAAGACTAGTCAATTTAACTATTTTTCTTTGCTAGTCATGTAAATATTTTTATAGTTGTTTCCCTTTATTATCTAGATCTTGAATCTTATCTATAAGATCTAGTTTCATATCAACTTTTATAGTTAGAACTAATAAGTCTTACCTTTTACATAAAGCCTTATAATATCAAACTACCCTTAACAACTTAATTCTAAATAAAAATTAGAGTTATTTGGACTTTTTTTCATTTATTATGTCAATTTCTATATCTTTTTTGTCAATATCACTATTTGATGAGAAGATATATAATAATGATCATTTAAGGCTTACCTTAACTGATAACTTTTGGATTTCTTCTTTGTTTAGCATTTGTTAGAATAATGCCTTAGTCACATTTTGTAGCAAATAATAGTCTTATTTTTCTTTTTTTATATATTTTCTAAGTTTTGTGCTCTTCTTTTCCTTCTTATAAGAAGGTTCTACTTACCTTTTAAAATGTTGAAAATTCTTTTTTCTTTTTTAGGAAATTTTATAGGTGAAGAACCCATTTATTCATAGAATTTCCTTAAGATTTCTTTCCTTGAGTCCTTTTGTTATATAACTATCGATGCAATTTTGTTTCATTATAAAGTTGAATTCCTTTAGTCACTAATTCACCATAGGTATAATTATTATACCTAATTATTCCAAATTAAGCTTTAAGCCTTATTTGTACTCTTTTTTCAAATATGGAAAATAATATTAAAATAAATTTTCTTTCCAAAATTCACTCTGGCTGTCTTCTTCAGTAAATACCTTCAAAAGGAAAACATTTATATACCACTTGAAATGAGCTAAGTAAGGACACCTTAAATTAATAAGCTATTCATAAATTTTATTTAAAATAAGGTAGTTGTTCCAACAAATCATTAATATGGAATAAATCAAAATATTTACACAATCTTATAACTATACCTCTCCTTTTGTTTTTATTACAAAAAATATTTGTGCCTTAACTTCTTTTAATAAGCAAAAATCTCACCATTCTTTAAACTAAGCAATAAATCAAATAGCTATAATTTTTGCAATTTAAGAGTTTGAATTACCTTTGTTTTGATAGTTGTTACATACATCATCAAGTGATACAACCATACTAGAATATAATACATATCATTTAGATTTTGTTTTACCAAGCTAAACCCATAATATTGAACATAATTATATTCACATTATTCTTCTATTAAAAAGTCCATTAACATTGGTTTAGAATGATATAATTTTACTAGTGCCTTATTAAAGGTTATTATATTCACTTGATAATGTACTATTATTGTAAGAGACTTCCCCTACTTTGTTATGATAAGAACATGTTTTGAAGTTGACTAATATAATCTTTAAGGTTAGATTTCTTAACAATTTGGCTATTTATTTGTGTTTCACCTTATTCTTTTTGTTTCAAAATGGAAACATTTTTATCTTGCAATCATAGGCTTTTAAATGTTTTTACAATTTCTTTAACTAATTTTACCTTTTTTGAACTCATATACTAATTTATTTCTTTTAACAATGGAGGTTTAAATACAACCCCCTTTTTCCAATAGTTGATTCACCTAGAGGTTTTAAGAAACTCTTTAAGATGCTATTTCTTTAATCTGAGTTAACTATTTTCCAATTGATTGAAGCTAAACATTAGTATAGGTTCCTTGTTGTATAACAATGGTTATCACAGCTTTTACTTTTAATAGGGAAGCCATAACTTCTTCTAGTTTGATTGATAAGTTCAAAGTTATAAGGTGAATATTATTAACCTTTTTTTGTTGAATATTTTTAATAAGCATTTTCAAGAATTACACATTCATTTTTATTATTAAAATTAAGGAAAAGTTTCTTTTAAAGTTTATAAGTTTTTTCTATGAAATTAAAAATATCAAATGGTCCCAATTCCTTGACCATTCTTTGATTACATTTAAAACATGAAATTCTTTCATTTTATGAAAATTTCATAAAAAAGCATTTTCTCTTTATTGCATTCTCTTAGGAATAAAATAATTCCTTAACCTTTTTATTTATCTCAATGTGAAATTTTATAACATAGATACTTTTATATCTTTATCCTTATTTCTTGGTGAGGACTTTTTGAAGTCTTACATTGAAAGGGGGAGGGGGTGAATCAGTGTGAGATACTCACTTTTTATAAATATGTTCAGATTAATCTCTGTGACTTTTTAGAATCAATGATCCAATTTTTTTTTATCTTACTTTTTTTATGTAAGAGTGATTGTATGAATATCAATCAAATGTGAATATCTTACTTCTTTATGTGAGTTACATCCACAGTGTTATAAGATCACCTTAAATCACACAATCCTCTCTTGTTATCAAAGGATGTAATCAATGTCATGGAAGGATCACTCCTTAACCACTTGTGGAAGGATCACTCCTTAATTACTTACAATGATCTTTTGATCACTCGAAGGTTTGATCTTCT
>JAHLGO010021098.1:5318284-5331528 GCA_020615895.1 Ceriops decandra | reverse complement strand
ATCATCATCGGAATCATCATCAACTTCTTCTTCAAAATCTTCTTCATCCAATTTACTTTAAAACAATTCTTCTTTTAGACCCAAAGAGTTGCTTGTTCCCTTTGTCTCTTGAATTTCTAGCTTTAAAATAGCTAGATTTCTTTGTTCTCTTCCTTAGGGTTAGCTTGTCATCATGATCATTGTCTGCTTCTTTCTTCTTTGGGCAGTCCATAGCAAAGTCCCCAATTGCCCCATAATTAAAACACTTCAAGGGCAATTTTCCTTTATACTTCCCTTTTTAATTCCTTGTATTTTTGGTTATATATGTCATGACTTTATTGAGTTTAATATCACCATTTTCAACTTCAGATTTGCTGTCAAATTCTTCTTCTTGTTCTTTAATCTTTAATTTCTCCATTGCCTTAAAGGCCAACTCCTTTTTTGCCTTAAGTTTCTTTTCTTTCTTTATTAGGGGAATTCTCATTTCATAAACTACCAATATGTTGTGTAAATCATCTAAGGGCAGTCTATCTAAATCTTTATTTTCTATATAGGAAACTTTGGCATAAAAGCTTTTAGTAAGGTTTTAAGTATCTTACCACAATAGCATCATTGATCTCCTCTCCATAGCCTTTAATGGAGCATACAATTTCATTTACTCTTCTAAAGAATGCATCCACAGATTCATTATTTAGCATCTTTATGTCTTCAAATCTGCTCATCTAGATTTGTATCTTGGCTTCCTTCATAACCTTGTCTCCTTCATAAATATTCTTTAATTTGTCCCATATTTGTTTGGCTATGTTGCACCTCATCACTTTGGTGAATTTTTTTGTCTAATAAGGAGGCATATAAGGCATTTCTCACCCATCACACTCCAAATTCTTCTTATTAGTAGGCATCAAAGCAACACCTTCAACAATAAGGATAAAGCCACTAACAACAGATTCAAACATATCCAGACAGCAGATATAAGAGTATTCTGTTCTTCCATAACTAATAATTCTATCCATTAAAAATGGGAATGCCCTTACTATTAACATTATTCATACTATCTATGATATTAACCAATAATAGATGTAAAGATTCACAGTAGCAACAAACAATTTCAGATCAAGGTAAATATAATGGATGAACCGAGGAACCAGGCTCTGATACCACTTGATAAGGATCTTTTGAGGTCTCATATTGAAAGGGGAAGGGGGTGAATCAATGTGAGATGCTTACCTTTTACAAACATGTCCGGATTAACCTCTGTGGCTTGTTAGAGTCGATGATCCAATTTTTATCTTGCTTCTTTATGTGAGAGTAGTCGTATGGATATCAATTAAGTGTGAGCACCCAAGAACACACATAATTTTAAGTGGTTCACCCACAATGTGTGAGCAATGTCCATAGTATAATAGGATCACTCCTAAATCACATAAGCCACTCTTGTTATCAAGGGATATAGCTATATTGTGGAAGGATCATACAACTACTAGGACTGATCTCTTGATCACTAGAAGAGTTAATCTCCCAATCACTCAAAGGATTGATCTCTTGATCACTCCAAAGGTCTCCCACCTTTTCTTAAGAAGTTTACAAAAAGGTTATGACTAAGACTTCCCTAAGAAAGATCACTCAATATGCACAGACTACTATTACAAAAAACGGATCTTCTCCTTCCTCATTGTCAATCTTTGCTCAAGCTTTGCTTGTCTCTTCTTTATAGGTTCTCTCTGTTGTTGTTATTGCTATTTCTCCTTTGCAAATTCTCTCTTTTGTAGGTTCTTTCAGTTGCAAGTTCTCTCCATTATAGGTTATCTCCATTACTACCAATTCTGCCTCATTCAGCCTTGGCAAGTTTTCTCCTTTGCTACCTATTTCTACCATGGTAGCTTTTCTTCCTTTGTTGTTAGTACTGCCTTACTTGCTACCTTGGTAGGTTCTCTTCCCTACTACTAGTGTTGCCTCACTTGTTGCCTTAGCAAGTTCTCTTCTTTTCCTACCAATGCTACCTCACCTTCTACCTTGGCAAGTTCTCTTCCCTTTTGACTACATTTATTACCTATTCCTTGCTATAATTGCTGCTTTTTCCTTGCTATAATTACTGCCTTTTACTTGCTGCAATTGCTACCTTTTCTAAGCTGCACTTACTACCTTTTCCTTGCTACAATTACTAGTTTCTTTGTTGTAATTGCTAGTTTCCTTCCTATTGCACTCTCCTTCTATTGGTAGCTATTGCACCTTTTCCTTCCAATGACTACCGCACCTTCTCCTTCTGATGGCTACTGTACCTTCACCTTCTCCCTTTGGTTCGATTGTCACCTTCTTTGGTGTGGCTATTGCACCTCTTTTCTCCCTTTGCCAATTCACACCTTCTCTCTTTGGTATGATAGCTACACATTCTTTTCCCTTTGGTGTGGCTACTGCATGTTCTTCACCCTTTAGTGGGGTTATCAACTGCTATAACTTCTTCTTCCTTTGGTATAGCTACTAACTACTACAACTCTCTTCTCCCTTTGGTATGGCTACCTCCTTTGCCAGCTGCACCTTCCTTTGGTTAATTGTTCAGCACACATGCCCTCTTTTTTGGTGGTTACCTCCTTTCTTTGCCGCTGTACTTCTCCTTGATCGATCACTCTCTTTGCTGTGCTTTCTCAATTTTCTGCAGCACACACATTTGTTAAAAGATGCATGGTTGTATTTATAATCTTTAAGTTTTAAGGTTGACCAAATCATCAACAATCAGCATTGATTCTCAAAGGTTGTCCTTCAATCAATGGTTAGATTTGATTTCTAAAATTTAAAGTTTGACTTCTTAAAATTTAGGGTTAATAGTCAACCTTGACCCCTAAAATTTGGGGTAAATAGTTAACATTGACTCATTAACTTCAGAGTTGACCTATCATGAATGGTATTGACCAATGACTTCTTTGCATCTCAACAGTATTCAAAACATCAAATTAACAAGAATAACTAAGTGAGAGAGTGTTTACAAGAAATCTAACATTAGTCATCAAAGATAGGCTTAACAATTACTTTAAAGGAATGAAGGAATTAAAGAAGTTGAATGCCTTACTTTGTTTTCTAAGTTTAGCTTGACTATTCTGTTATATAAAAAAAAAACTTTATTTCCACATCTTTACCATTGTACTTAATTACTTCTTCTAATGAATTGGAATGAGCATCAATGGTCAAATGGTTACTAAAAATGATAGTGATCATAAGCCCCACAAAAGTAGGGAGATGATAGATGGCTTTCCCTATTAATAGTGACACATGTTGGTAGCTAAAGTGATAAGTAAGGAAAGATTATCTAAGACAACGAGTTGGCATGTTATCCTTGAGTGAAAGAAACATAGATTTGCCAAGTAAAGTGGTTAGCCAAGGAAGCCTAATAAGGGGTTAATGCCTCCTTAAATAATGTTGCATGATCTAACTAAAAAGTGAAGAGTGCTCCTAAAAAAGGATCCCATTATGCATAATTGGCTTGGTAGCCAAGTCATGCATAACCTTAAATAATTGGCTGTGTCAACTACCACTACTATAAATATGTTTAGTGTAACAACCAAAGGCTATATAAAAAAGTGGGTGAAACACTTGAGAGTAAGGCATTGGCAATTTCTCCATACTTTAAATGAAACATAATAAAGGTTGGGAAGAGATTCCTATAAGTATCTTGTCTTGTGTATACTAAATTAGCTAAAACTAAGTGAAACTTACTGTCATTACTAGGCCAAAATTTTGATTAAAAAATTTAGCTATGTGATAATTAATATTAAAGGACAATTCAATTTATAAATGGTGAATTGAGTCTTGATGTAGTACGTTAGCAAATCTCTAAGATTGAAAAGGCTTTTGGTGAGGCCCCTAAAGATCCCTTTTAATTTTAGTAAGGCTCAATGAGTTAGGGAAAAATCAATATATATTTTGCAATCAAATTATGATAGTATTAACTTTATATGGATCTCTCACTTTGGTGATATAAAAGGTGATCTCATCATCCTCAAAAATGCAATAGGTAGCCAACCAAGCGTGGTTGTCGATTCTTTTAGGAAGAACTTGATCCAAAAGCATTTGAGGGGGAGCATGATGCTAATACCATTGATAATTTCTTATGGTATATGGAATGATATTTTATGGTTGTCTGAGTGCCCAATGAGGAAAAAGTGACCCTTACGAGCATGTATTTACCAAGGACACCAATATTATAATGGTGAATTAGGCTAGACAATGATGCAAGAATGGGTAGACCCTGAATTAAGATGTGAGAAAACTTGAAAAAGGAGTTAAAGGACCATTTTCTTCCTTATAACACGTTTTAAGTTTTAAGAGAATCCTTGAAAAACTCAAACATAGTGGCACACTATGAGATTATGTGAAAAAGTTCAACTCCCTAATACTTGACATCTGCAACATATTGGATCAATACAAGCTTTTCAACTTTCTTTTAGCTCTATAACCATGGGCTCAAATTAAGCTTTAAAGGCAAGGAGTCAAAGACTTGTTTTTTACCATAGTTGTTGTTAATGGTTTAGTTGATTTCTGAATCAACAAGCCTTTGGATGGTAATGCAAAAAAGCAACCTAAAATTAAAGGCAAAAAAAGGAGGAGAGCAAGAAAAAGGACGAAAGCAAAGCTACTAATTGAGAGCAAGATAAAAACAAGTCCAATTCTAGTTGTTTTATATGCAATGGCCATCATCATGTTAAGACATGCCTAAAGAGAGAGAAGTTAAGCACTATGGTTGTAGAAGAGGGTGGTCAAATAGATAATGATGGTCCCTCTTGTGTTAATCCTCTCTAGTTAGTGAATGTGGTCTAAGTAGAATGTATTTCATATTCTAGCCTAATGTATGTGAAAATCAGGCTTAGTAATCAAAAGTTGATGGCAATGGTTAACTCAAGTGCCACTCATAACTTTGTTACTAAATGAATGATGGAATGTTTTGGCTTAAAGTCACCAAAAGTGAGAGTTAAATGAAGGTAATCAATTTGGCAACTCAAGAGGTGCTTCGCATGACAATTGGTGTGAAGTTAACCTTTGGCAATTGGGTTGGAAATCTTAACTTTATAATTATGCCATTAGATGACTTGATATTATTTTAGGAGTTAAGTTCTTCATGCATGTAAGGTTACTTTATTACCTCATCTGAGTGGGTTAATGATCATGCAAGAGAACCATATGTGCTTTGTAATAGGTAAGATAACTCCCCTAATAGGTTTTGGTCAAAAAACAAATGGTATGATTTCTACTATATTAGTTATGCTTGTGTTGAAAAAGGGAAAAGCTACTTACCTAACATTGATCAAAATCAAGGAGGGGGTGTTTGTGGAAGTTTCTAATTTTGTAGCATAACTATTAGGGAATTTTAGAAATATGATGCCTTTCGAGTTACCAAAGTACCTCTCTCCTTAGTATGCTACTAACCATAGAATTGACTTAATTCTAAACTCCAAACCTTTGACTCAAGCCTTTTATCAAATGAGTTCAATAGAGTTGGCTAAATTAAGCTACCAATGTTCTAGTGCCTCGATGTTGTTTCACAAGAAGCGTGATTACTCCTTATAAATATGTGTAGATTATAGGGCCATCAATAAGGTTGCAATGAAGAACAAGTATCTTATCTTGTTGATAGTGAACTTGTTTAATTAGTTGGCAAAGATGTAATACTTCACCAAATTAGACCTTGTATTCGAGATATTAGTGAGTGAAAATTGCAAAAGGAGTGGCTATTATGATTTATAGTGATGCCATTTGGTTTGACCAATGCATTTACTTCTTTTTGCAATTTGATGAATGATGTATTTAATGATTTTATTAATTGATTTGTTTTAGTTTACCTTGATGACATTGTTATGTATAATGAATCCTTTGAGGATTACTTGATCCACCTTCAAATGGTGTTATCTTAATAAGGGAACACCAATTATATATTAAGAAAAAAAATATATGAGTTTGCATAGCAAGAAATAATGTTCCTTAGGCATATGATTAGTTAAAGGAAACTAAAAATGAATGAGGGAAAGGTTTAGGCCATTATATAATGTTTACCCCCTACTAAAGTATCAGAGTTACAGTCATTTTTAAGCTTATTTAACTATTACAGAAAGTTTATGTAAGGTTACTCAAATACAAGTAGCTCTTCTCATCAACTTGCTTAAGAAAGACCAACCTTAGAGATGGACTATATAATGCCCAAAAACCTTTGACAAGTTAAAGGCAGTAGTTTCATTGGAATTGATTCTGAGATTGCCTAACTTTGAGTTGCCCTTTAATGTTGTTACAGATGCATTTGACCAAGTCATTAAAGGTGTGTTGGTCTAAGAAGGCCATCCAATTGCATATGAAAGCTATAAACTCAATAAGGTAAAACAACAATACTTGGCACATGATAAAGAGATGTGGGTTATGATGCATTACCATTGTACTTGGTGCATTTATCTATTAGGTACTGAAGTTCCTGACTTCTCCCTAGGATCTACTAGTTTGCGATACTGAGAGGATGGGTGAATCAATATCACCATAATTCGCAACTCGCAGGTAAGTGAACAGCTTCAACCTCATCTTCAAAGCAAAGTCTTTCTCAAACTCAACTAAGGTAGATCTATTGCTACCTAAATCACAATAGTCTCCAAAGTCACCTTTCAAACACCTTGCTCAATAGACAATTCGGATGTTCTTGTTTAGGTTTTCGTTAGGTTATACGTTGGCTGATACTTTAGCTGTGTTCACAACTCAATTCAAAACATAGAACGTAAAGCAAATTAAAGACACACAAGATTTACGTGGTTCTATCAACGTGACATATATCCATGGTGGTAAGGACTCTCCCTTACTGAGACTATCCACTATACATGAAAATTTCAGTTACAATGGATGTCTTAATCCTCTGCTCCTTTCAATATTGCAATTACTAAACAAGTACAATACAAAGAGTGTCACTTACTGTGTCTACCCTTTTTCTACCTTGTCTTGCCTCTGTTAAATTGAAAGGTTGCTCCACTGCCACTTAGAAGTTCACCGCAATGCCTTCTAACCTCTCTTGAAGAAATTTGGAAATACATTAAATTCTTTCAATGCTTCGCCGAAGTTCTTCTATATTTTGTCTCACACAACTCCTATATTCACCGTCTCATTGTCACCCCGTCTCCTTGTCTCATGGCTCACCTCATGTTTCTGGTTTACCATTCACATTTCTCTCTCTCTTATTGTCCCGCCAGATTTTTCTCTTTTACCGCCGGATTTCTCTCTCTTACAGTCCAGCCAGATTTCCTTTGTTCTGCCGATGGTCTCTCTCTCTTTGTCCACCCCTCTTTGGCCGTTCTAGATTTTCTCTCCTTTACCCTTATTTGGTCGTGTTTTCTCTCTCCTTCTCGTCGACTCCTCTGTTCTAGCATCGGCTCACTTGGTTGGCTGAATAGGACATTGCTGTTTCGCTCTTCCAGTCTACTATCCAGTCGTCCAACCCCTTCAACCGTATCTTCATTTCTCTATTTTGGCCAACCTCATTCTTCGTTCAGCCCAACTGTCTCCTTTTTTCCTCTCCCTCAACCTTTGTTCTTCATTCAACCTAGCCATCTCCTCAACCTTTGTTCTTCATTCAACCTAGCCATCTCTTCTTTCTCTCTCTTGATAGTTGTTCTTCGTTCAGCCCGGCCGTCGACCATCTCCTCTTTCTCTCTCTCTCGCTGGTTACTGTTCACTTGATGGCTACACTGTGTGGCTTCTTTATTTTCTCTCTCTTCCCTTTGATGGCTACACCTATTACTATGCTTTCTAATGTTCCTTTATATACTCCTCCATAAAAACCTGATAGAGCAAATTTACTGTCTTGCCCTTCCACGTGGCTTTACTTTCTTGCACACTTAAACATAGTTGATAATAATTGCAACCCATACAAGGCTGTGGGAACAACAATCTCCCCCTTTGTAATTATTAGCAACACATATAACAAAAGTCACTATGCCGCAGTTTCAACTCCCCCTAAATATGCACTGCCCCTTTCTTAACAGCTCCCCCTGCATTATTGCTTCTCTCCCCCTTTGCCAACCAATTACAAATCTAAAAAACTCACAAAGTAGAGATGGAGGATTCACTTCATTTTTAGGCTTGAGGAGGCATTCGTACAGACAAACTCATTCTGTGCTTTTCAAATAGCTCTATGGATAGAGATTTAGTTAGATCTTGTGTAGCCTCTTCAATAGATTTAGGTTCAACTTGTGAGAGTAAAACAGTAGCTCCCACAATTCTTCTTCTTATTATAACTCCTGTTGATGGGTCACCTGTGATTTGATTTTCCTGATGAGCACTGGTCCACATTTTCTTTGGCTTTCTTTATTGCACAGTTTTAGTTGCAAGAAGATCTCTTTCTTCATCAATTACATATAAATTTTCAACTGTTCTCTTCCCTGCTGCAACAGTATTGCCTTCTTTAGTCTTTACCTGGAAACCTGTTTTTGTGAATATTACCTTATGGTCTTCATTGCATAGTTTGCTAACAGATGCTAGATTGTATATGAGTCCTTCAACATGCAGAACATCTTTTAGCTTTCCTCTTCCAATGTTTACTGACCCTTGACCATTGATATTGAGTGAATCATCTTTGCCAAACTTAACTCTACCTTCTTTTAACTTGTTTAGCTTTGACAATTTACTCTTGTCTCCCATCATGTGTGAAGTGCATCGACTGTCAAGGATCCACTGCTTATCCTTGCAATTGGCCTTTAGTGCAATTTCAGCAATATTAGTCACCTCCCCTTTTGCTTTATATTCCTTCTTTTGAACTGGCTGGAAGATAGCTTTCTCCTTCTTCTCGGCCTTGACTGCACCACTTGTTTTTATTGTGCCATTGAATGCCTTCTCTTGCTCAAGGAGAAGTGTCATACATCTCTTGGCATTATGGCCATCTTGCCTTCACCTTTCACATTATTCGAAGTCTGCCAATACAGCAAACTTGTTCTTTGAAACCATTGGTTTAGGCTTCCACCAACACTCCTTGTCGATGTGTCCTTGCCTTTTATAGTATATACAAGAACTCACAACAGGTGTTCTCCTCTAAATTTTGTATTGTCTCCCCCTATATGCAGCATTGTATCTTCTTAAGTTGGAGACATATACTGGCCTTCTTCACTAACAGTTACTCGCTTTATGACTCCAAACTCCAAAATAAAGGAAATGACCTTGAAACTGCCTCTTCTTGGGTCTAATCACAGCTTGTCTTCTTCTGTTCATCACTTGCTACGTAGGCAAAGTAGCTGGCTTCTTTACTTGTGTGACTTTCATTTTAGTCACCTTCTTCTCCTTCTTCTGTTCAGCCGTAACCCTCTGCTGGCTGACTTTCTTTTCTTTTTGAGATGTAGCAGTTATGAGCTGTTGATCTTTAACCACATACATCATTTTTGGCCCTAGATTTGGTTTGATAATTGTCTTTTCTTCTTCAATTACCTTCTCTAAGTCATAGCCTTCTCTCTCAACTTTTATGGCAGAGTCTCATTGTCTTTAGGTAGTGCAGTATCATATTGCTACACTTTCTCTTTATTCTTCTTTCTTTTTGCAGAACTTGTTTCTCCTATCATTTCAAGCTTCTGTAAGTTCTCTTTGTTACTTTTGAGTTGTTGCTGAAGTCTCAATAAGGTCTTCACATATTTTGATCTGTTCCTCAAATCTTCTCTTCAAGTCAATATGCTTAGCCCTTATTTTATCCTTTTGACTTTTAGCTTCCTCAGACTTTGCTTCAACTTGTTTTATATGGGCCTCCAACCTTCTTATGGTTCTACTCCTTCTGATTATCTCCTTTGAAACTGCTTCCAACTCAGCTTCAAGATCTGGCTCTTCTTCATCAACCTCCTCTTCCTCTTTAGAGGTTGAACTACCACCTTGAGCTAATGCCATAAAGGCATGCTCATCTGATGATTCTTCATCTTTCTCCTCATCAGCTTCTTTTATATGACTCATATAGCTCTTGAATGAGCCTCTCTTCTTCTTCTGTGGGTTGGCAGTCTTCTTACTTAACTTCTTTGATTTGAGTGATGATCTTCTCCATCTTGCATTTTGCTCATCATCACTATCCTCATCTTCATCATCAAGTTTTACTTTGCACTGAGAACCAAAGTGTCTAGTCTACCCACACCGATAACATCTCAAGGACAACTATCTTTTCCTTTCTTAGACCCCTTTTTGTATTTCCTTCCAAAGCAAGCCAACACTTCACCTTCACTTTCTTCCTCCTCATCATCATCCTCACTGAATGATTCTTTCTCTTCTTTTATCTTCAAGTGTTTTATAGCTTTGAAAGCTATCTCCTTTGATACCTTCATTGTTACAGAGCTTTCAGCTAACTTTATCCTCATCTCATATGCAATGAGATTGCACTAGAGATCATGTAGAGACATATAATTTAGATCTTTAATCTCTTCTATGGCTATTACCTTTAAGGCAAACCTCTCAGGCAGAATTCTCAAAATTTTCTTTACAATCGATGATGAGTCCTTCATGTTCTTCCCATGACTTCTTCGCTCGTTTACAGCGTCAATAACCCTAGTGAAGAACTCTTGAACTGTCTCATTCTTCTGCATTCTAAGAGATTCATATCTCTCCTTGAACACTTGAAGCTTAGCCTCCTTCATTCTACCATCACTTTCATATATTTTCTACAATTTGTCCCATATCTCCTTGGCAGATTTGTAGTCCATAACTTTGGTATACTCAGCATTTGTCAATGCTGAAATGTTGACGTTTGAGGCCTTCCCATTTATCTCAAATTGCCTTAACTCCTCTAAGGTTAGATCTTTACTTTCTTCTAGAGCCACAAAACCCTCCTATATGCATTTCACCACGTTCATGCCCATGGTTGTAAATACCACTTGGATTCTTGCTCTCCATCTATGGTAATTGGTTCCATTAAAGATTGGAACCATCTTGCTGTAAGTGGTGTTAGTGCTGGTACTAGCTTCCATTTATTAGTATGTTGAACAAGTCAAACTTCTAGATCCCTTCAAACTAGTACACCAAGCTGTTAAGTTTCAAACTAGTGAACCTATGCTCTGATACCAATTGAAGTTCCCAACTTCTCCCTAGGACTACTAGTTTGTGATACTGAGAGGGGGGATGAATTAGTATCACCACAATTTGCAATTCGCTAGTAAGTGAACAACTTTAACTTCTTCTTAAAAACTCTTTCTCAGACTCGACTAAGGAAGATCTATTACTACCTACTAATCACAAAAGTCCCCAAAGTCACCTTTCAGACACCTTGCTTAATAGATAATTCGAATGTTCTTGTTTGGGTCTTCGTTAGGTTATGGGTTGGCTGATACTTTAGCTGCATTCATAACTCAATTCAAAACACAAAACGTAAAGCAAATTAAGGACACACAAAATTTATGTGGTTCCGTCAATGTGACATATATCTACAATGGTAAGGACTCTCCCTTACCGAGACTATCCACTATACATGAAAATTTTAGTTACAATGGATGTCTTAATCCTCTGCTCCTTTCAATATTACAATTACTAAATAAGTACAATATAAAAAGTGTCACTTGCTGTGTCTACCCTTCTTCTAGCTTGTCTTGTCTTTGTTGAATTGAAAGGTTGCTCCATTGCTGCTTAGAAGTTCACTGCAACGCTCTCTAACCTCTCTTGAAGAAATCTGGAAATACGTTAAGTTCTTTAAACGTTTCACTGAATTTCTTCTATATGTTTTTTCACACAACTCTTGCTTTCACTATCTCACTGTCTCCCCGTCTCCTTGTCTCACTGCTCGCCTCACATTTCTAGTTTGTCATTCACGTTTCTCTCTCTCTTATTGTCCCGCCGAATTTCTCTCTCTTACCATCGGATTTCTCTCTCTTGCTATCCAGCTGGATCTATCTCATCGTCCAGCTGAATTTCCTCTATTTTATCGATGGTCTCTCGCTCTTCGTCCACCCCTCTTTGGCCATTCCAGATTTTCTCTCCTTTTCCCTTATTTGGCCATGTTTTCTCTCTCCTTCCTATCGACTCCTTTATTCTAGCGTCGGCTCACTGGGTTGGCCGAATAGGACTTTGCTATTTCGCTTTTCAAGTCTGTCGTCCAGTTGTCCAACCCCTTCAACCGTCTCCTCTTTTCTCTATTTTGGCCGACCACATTCTTCGTTCAGCCCGGTCGTCTCCTCTTTCTCTCTCTCGACAATTGTTCTTCATTCGACAGTCGACCATCTCCTCTTTCTCTCTATCTCGATAGTTACTGTTCACTTGACAACTGCACTGTGTGGCTCATTTATTTTCTCTCTCTTCCCTTCAATGGCTACACCTATTACTGTGACTTTATATACTCCTCCATAAAAACCTAATAGGGCGAATTGATTGTCTTGCCCTTCCATGTGACTTTTATGTTCTTGCCCCTCTATATGGCTTTTACCTTCTTGCCCTTCCATGTGACTTTACTTTCTTGCACACTTAAACCTAGTTAACAACAATTACAACTTGTACAAGGTTGTGGGAATAACAGGTACCAAGTTCATGGTTTGCACGAACAATGTAACCAATAGTCTTTTTCAAACTTAGAAGAAACTTTCTATAAGGCAAGTTCAATAGTAAGAGTTCTTAGCTAAGTATAATCTTATTCAGAAACATAAAGTTGGGAGGTATAATCAAATGGCAAATAACTTAAGTCATCATCAAGTACAAGAGATAGTTGCTACTCTCACACGTGTGCAAAGTGACTTGCTAGAAAAAATCAAGGCATAATGTCACGGGGCCATTACCCTTTCCCCAAAAGACTAATCTGTTGGGGTGCAGTGCCCACGTTTATAAGGCCCATGAATCCCCCTCACCTTTTCGATGTGGGATCAATGACAATAAGCCCTATATGATGTGAATTACCAAAAACTTTTGTAGCAAGCAAACAAGGGATTGGTAGGATGATATTGGCTTGATGATGGGCTATTACATACTAAGGGTAATTGTTTGTATGTTCTAGGAAGTGTAGGCCTTAAAAAGGAGATCTCATAGGAGTGTCATAACTCTCAAGAGGTAGGTCATCCTAGTGTGGAAAGGGTGATAGACTTAGTCTTCCATAGTTATCATTGGCCAAAGATTGAAGATGATATTGAGACATATGTTAAGACATGCATCATTATTAACAACACAAGTTTAAGAGATGCAATAAAGCAATGTTGATGCAACCACTGCTCATTTAAGCAAACCTATAGATGTTGATTTCAATAGACTTCATTTGTGGTTCCTAAAAATGAATTGTACAGGCTCTATTATAGTGGTAATTGATTAATTTTCAA
>JAHLGO010021098.1:5276656-5297705 GCA_020615895.1 Ceriops decandra | reverse complement strand
CAATTTGATCTCAATAGCATCTCGAGCTTCTTATATGGCATGCAATTTCACATTAAAATGTTTTGTTCTACCATATTATACAAGATTTCTTAAGATTACAATGACATTAATTATCACAAAAAAATGATGGTTTAATTTGTTTGATGTTTAGATCTGCACAAATTTTTCTAACTCAAATGACATAATTCATTATTGAAAGTGCTAAATAATGTACTTAACTTTTGCTATAGATTGTTCCACTGTATTTTACTTCTTAGAATTTCAATTGAAAATGATTGAATTAATAGAGAACATAAATTTAAATTTATTAAATTATTTGAATTTTATGAAATCAAATTATTTTAATTAATTAAATTTTAAATCGATTAAATTGTGTGTTGTTTTAGTTTCAAGTTATTTAAATTTTAAATTATTTCAAATTTAAATAATTTAAATTACAAGTCATTAATTTTTTTTATTAATATTCATTAGGTGAGTCAGATTTTTTACTGATTTAAATCAAATTATTTAAGTTGGATCTAACTTTTGTAACCTACATGTCTACTTTCCCCCACTCAAAACTCTACCCATTTATTGTATTTGTACGCATTAATCTTAGCCTTAATCAATTACAGGAGAAGAGAAATTAAAAAAATTAACTGAAAAAAAAAAAAAAAAGAGAAGGGAGGGCCCTACGGCTCAATCTTCTTTGGCGGCTGTGCCTTGAGATTTTATTTTTTTTCTCTAGGCCATTCTTCTGTAGATTTGAACTTTGGGTTCTGCGGGATAACTTAGCTGTGAGTGAGCTTTGGTTTCTTTCGGGCCCGTCCCCTCTGTCGACGTCATCCATAGCTATGTATCGAACTTCATTCCCCGTTGTCATTTCAAGTCGACTTGTAATTTCGCTTTGACAATCAACGGGTTTCAGCTCTGCTAAATTTGTGGCTCCTACTTTCTTGTCAGCTACCGCCAAATTTTGTCCGTTTCAATCACCAAATACAATAGCTGAGAAGAAGACAAGGACAAGTCAGCGCCTTCACTGTTACTTCATACTCGAGTCAACTGGCTTTTGAACTTTGCCAGCAATATACAAACTCAGGATAAACCTTTTGAGTGGAGCTCCCGGAGATTCCCAGCAAATGCGTGCTTAAGATTCCAAACTCCCTTCCTGTCAGGGACATGTAAATGGATGAGCATAGCGCTTGAGTCCAAGAACAAGACAATCTTCCTCGTCCCCGTCCCACGCTTTCACCAACCCTGTTGTCATATCCTCCAAAATAGAACACACTGGTTGTGAATTTTCCTTTGAATAATGTTCATTGTTCCTTCAACAAGGCGTTTTCGTTTGTAAAACTTGAAAACATCGAAAGATTCAAATGAGGCAACCGCACCAATTGATAGAACCATAAAGAAATATTATATTAAAAAAAAAAAAACTTTTTGCATGGTTGGATAAAAATATCCAATAGAAAAGAATTAAGGACAGAAAAACAGAAGGCGAAATTCTCTAAAATTCACCATTAACATCAGCAGCTAAAATCCAATTACACCAGCTCAATCTATTCTTCTTATTTTGGCTGACCCGAAGTTTCAATCTATCTTATCTCTCATGGCTGGTAAAAATGTTTCAATCAATCTTATTTTGTAGCACTTGAGTTTAAACATCTTCCTCATTGCCGTCTCATTGGCTACTCATCTTGAGGCACCAGTACACACAAACAGTTCGGTACTCATCTTCAGTACGCTAAAAATCACCAACCTTATTGTTTCTGGGCTACTGTCCAGCAGAAATTGTGACCAGAGTTCCAGCTTGAGGAAATCTATGGTCATTGTCACATGCCAAATCCCTGCATGCACCAATATGTGGATCAGCAAAACCTCAATGCAGCTTCTAGTTCCTTCTCATCATCGCAATTATATCCCAATAAATAAGCCCGTGCTGCAAGGATACACATAAAAATTACAAAAGTAAATTAAATATTTAATAATAAAGAAAAAAGGTTCACATAAGCAAATAAAGGAGGATAACATTAAAGAAGATTCAGTTACCAAAACGACCAGATCCCATAAATGGCTCTACTTCATCAGTCATACCACCTTGCTGCTGGTCCTGATATACACAAGGGCCATTAAAAAGGAATTAGAAGAAGATTCAAACTGTTATGCAATGAAAATAAGACCCTGGTAACGTTCCTGGGAAAATTCAAGTCATTCCCCAAAGCAAATAGGATTAGAGGCTTAAAAAGAGAGAAAGAAGAGCATTAGTTAACGTGTGTTACATTACCAGGATATGACACGTTGTGATGGACGGTTTGAAGAGTTAAACTTTATGCAGATGACAATCTACTACACATCTACACTAAGCTGCAGTGGAAATCAAACATGTACATAGAACTTTCTATTTAGTATTAGATTCTTCTCCCACAACCCCAATCCATCAAAACTTTTACCAATTAAAAATTAAAAAAAAAAACATAGAGAGAGAGACAAAAACAAAATTCTTCAGTTATATTATGATTTCAGAACCAGCCAGTTCTGCATGTCAAGTGCAGAGAATTCATAAAGAAACAAAATGCCTGATCAAATTCAGAAGAAGAAAAAGTTTCCATTTAAAGCCAAGTATTCTAGAAGTTACTCATTTAGGATGCAAATAGATACATGTCACGAAGGAATCCAACATCATGCACTTACATGATCCATCTCTGTTTCAGATGGTAATAACAGCCTATCAAAACAGTGACCAGAGATTGTGCAGACCAAAAGCTCATTTGCAGGGTCCATAATAACTTCTCTGCATGTATCATCACACACTGGAAAAGGGAAACAATAAAAAGGGGTCTCAATATATCATTCAACAATATGAGTCATATGACTCCCTCAAAAATATATAGGTGGGAATTTCAAACCATGAACATTTCCAGTCTTCTCACAAATGAATGCATCTCCAATTTGGAAGTATGAGCATGTTTCTCCAGAACAAACATGGTTGGTAACAACTTTATCACTCAGGCCTCTACTGCTTTTCCATATAGATACTTGATCAGCAACTGACTTGTCCAAAACTGTTCGGTCATCCTTTACCTTCAAACGGTCAAAAGATAGAGAAACAGTAACATTGTGAAGACAACTCCTTTTAGCAAGTATTCAGTAGAAAGAGAAACCATAAATGCATTTAACATGTGTCAAATGATTTCACTGAGTAATTAAGAAATAATCCCCATTCACAATGACAGAAAGCTCCTAGAAGCACAAGATTAGATAATATTGATGGGCTATGCTTCAACATTATAAGGCAGAGAGAGAGAACAGGCACTTTAGAAGGCAGTGAACAGTATTCACACAAGACATTAGTTTCATGAACGATTAAAAGTTTTTGGGGTCTCGAAACAAAAAATAGAGATTTGAATCTTGGAATAGTTTAGCTTCATTTGGAGCTAGTTACAGGGAAAAAAAAAAAGAGCACCAGAGAGAAAAAGGACAAAAAAAAGAAAGACAAAATTGCCTTAGAAATCTATTAACAAACTTATAAAAGTATGCTCTGTATCTGACTAAACAAAACCCATCTAAAAACTATTCAAAACTACAAACTCAAATTTCACAGACATATTGCTTGAAAATTTCTCTCTATTTGATTTCTGACCATCACGGGGTCATCTTAATTAAGAAAAAAGTGAAGAATCATAACTTTATAGAAATAAAGGTAAAACACCAATCATAAGTTTATGACATGCCGATGTGTCAGATTAGAATTAGAGTTGCCTGTGTTGAATGATAATGTCATGTGCACCGCACCAACTAGAACATGCTTTAATGGCAGAATGAGAAAATGTTTTAAAATCCATTCAAGCAAATGTTCAATACTCTCACTTCACTTGAATGAAAAAGCCTATAAACCACTTCCAGACTCCATGTTGAAGTAGAACATGATAGTTGCTAGGGGTAACAAGCATGTGCTGTCTTTACAATTAAGTCATATGAGAAAAACCATGGGTGAGAGAAGCAAGGCAGACTTCAAGCATCAATGAACAGTCTCACCTGGGATGGAAGGGGTGCTTGACTCCTCTTTGCTGCCTGCATCTGGACATAATACTCTTTAAACTCAGGTGGACAGTTCCTAACAATCCTAACCATGTCCTCTTCGTCACGCTACAAAATGATATGCAACATAATAGAAAAAGGGTTTTTTTAAAAAAAAAAAAATAATATCAACATGATAACAAATGTGTTTAGAGTGTTTCCAAACTATTCATAGAAGTATGGGGTCCAGCAGGCCAGTGACACCTGCTGTTTTGCAATTAATAGGATTCCCTTATTCAAGATATTTTCATATTGATATAGAGTACTAAGTTTGATTTTTGAGTAGATTCTTGCATTTTACTTTTGTTCTATGATTTAATTTGTTTTTGTTTTGCATCAATTTGATATTAGAGCTTAAACCACAATCCAAATACCTACCAAAAATTTCCAAATTCCCACAAAAAATTTTCAAATTCACACAAACAGCCCCAAAATCACACTAAAACCAGCAAATTCTGTTCTTTTTTCCTGTTGCTGTCATCTTATAATTTGCCAACCAACCCCCACCACTAAAACTTCTTATTGATAGCCATAGTTTTTCTTTTGGTAGAAAGCATCCTTCTAGGTATATTTCCTCTTTTCAAAAATTGAGATTATTATTTTGTCAATAATTGAATGAATTTGTTTTAGGTACAAAAAAATTCTTTAATTTAGTTATTAGTCTATTTCTTTACCATGTTCCTTTGTTTCACCCTATTTACCATAACCTTGTAATTTGTTGATAATTTTCATATCCTCTTCCTCCTTTATTTATCTTATTCTTTAATTTACTATGATATCATTCATATCATATTCTCTCTTTTAATTTATCATTAATTTTCTATTTAATAAATTTATATTTATAGATCAAAATTAACTTCTAACCATGTATCATGACCATTCAAAGTTTAAGATTATCAAAGTGGTTTGATTTAAACCTTTTTGTGCACAGACATGATGTCAAGTTCCATTGAGGACACTAACCATTGTTAATTATCCATTGACAATTAGGATATATATTAAATCATTAATTATCCATTGACAACTAGGATATATATTAAGTGTGCATTTTTTCTGTATCAAACTGCTAAGATTGTTGTTTTTGCAAAGCAAAAGAAAGAACTAAACCTTAGGAAAGGTAAAAATGGAAAATTGTTGGGAGGGATATAATTTTATTAAGATATAGAAATGAGGTGAGAAAAAAAATTTTGCAATAAAGTGCTACCTGAATATACAGCTTCTTCCAAGCACACTCTGATGATAACTTTTTGGAAGGAGGCAACAGACCCCACCGCATACAGTACCTGCCCAAATGTTAGAAGAAACATGAAATATGCACAAGAGTATAAGCAAATATAAGCAGTGATGATCCAAACCACCAGAGCCAATAAATCTTCACCATGTCAGTGGAATGTTAAAAGTTAAATAAAACACAAGTAGAGCCATTTGAAGTAGTAAGATACTAAGATTTTGATAAATGCCCTAATTTCCTTTGAGAAGGTACAAGACAATTCGAATCCTACAGATCTAATGGGAAGTGTAATGAATAATCCATAAGGAATGGCTGGATCTAGGAGTGACCATGTCAAAGAAATAAACAGGTTGATGATAAGAAGAAAAAATACTTTTTATTTGGTACGATTAAATAAAAAAAAGTTTTGAGACTACAAGTAATTACTAAAAGCATGCAGCCTCATGGCCCTAACTGGTGCCAGAATAAGCTCCAGCAGCACCAGCACGTGCCAGGCGTTTTTCCCCTGCATGCACTGAGTCTCTCTGACATTTGTTCTGAATTCTAATGCAACATTACACTCATGAGTAGCATCACTTTAAAGATTGCAAAGTGAAAACAGGAGTCACACATGTAGAGGCAAACAATGTTAGGCAAAAGTCTTTTCTGAAACTTGAACTGGGAAAGCCAAGTGAACTCCAAATGTGTAGCAGTTCACACAAATGCAAAAATGTTCAGAAATTTCCATTTAACACAATCTAATTGATGAACAATCATTAAACAACAAGAGCTAAAAAAGAGCTTAAACCAAGAAAAGTAAATAGCAACTATAGCGGTAATAATAATCATATGGTAAAGGAAGAAACTTTGGGAGTGAGAGTTACTAACAGACGACGCCATAAGGACTCATCAGAAGCTGCAGAATTCAGATATCTACAAACCAGAGAGCATGCTATGAGATCCTGTTTGGTATTTCACACAACCCAAAAGGAGAAAGAAAAAAGCAAACGGGTATCAATAGCCATAGTAATAAAACCAGAAAAGAAAATCCCTGTCTTATTTTTCATTTAAAATATTTTTAGGGGAAAAATGAGAGGGTAAAGAGGGAAGGAGGACCTCAGAAGAAAGGAATTTGAGGATGTGGGAAAAGATCTCAGGAGGAATCTTGCAGAAGCTCCCATTTTCAGCACCCTTTGCCATTTTGTCGTTGTTATTTATAATATTACAATTAAAGTAGTACTCTTTATCGTTCTCTTGGGCCTTCTCCTTCCCCTTCTCCCCCAAACGAGCTCTTTTGACTTTTGGCTCCTCCACTTCTTCTGCCTTCTCCCCCGACGCCTCCTCCTCCTCCCCCTCCTCCTCCTCCTCCTGGACAGGACATCCATCATCATTGATATCAAAATCAAAATCTCGAAATGGTGATCTTACTAAAGCAGAAATAGACAAATTTATTCATCAAAAATCAAGAAAAAATTTGAAAACTAAGAATAAAAGAAAAGGAACCTGGTCGGAGACTTCAGAGAGGACCTCCGATTCCAAGAACTCTGCCAAGCTCACGTCTTCGTCGTCGGAAATCGTCATGCTCTGTCGATTCCGCCACCCCCAGCTGCCCTCCCTTTCTCCTGGTACGAGTTATCTGTGCCGACGACTTCCACGGTCGGTTTAGCCTGAGGACTCGGTGGCGAAACCCTGAACTTCCCTTTTTTTGGGTTAATTTTCTAAGAATGCATGAACTTTTATTTTCTTTTAAATATATCGTGAATTTTTGTTTTTAAAATTTATTATAAAACTTTTTGTGTGATTCTAAAATTATTACGGCATCATAATATAGTAAAAATTTTGTTAGAGTAATATTATAGCAGTCCAATATGATACAATATACAGATATGTCACATGATTTATTTTTGAGATTGAAAAAAACAAATTATTTTATTATTTTGCTAATCGTACGTCTCATAGAAGTTGGATGTCATAGCCCATCCACCTTTCAAATTTTTTTAAATTTTAAGTTGATTTTTTTAAATTTTTTTAATTTTACTTAATTCATCTTTTTTCGAAAAGTTTCTAAGTATGGAGCGAATTAATACGATTCAAATCTAGTTACGTGACACAGCACTTCAAAATCCACAAAAGCCATCTTGTTTGATGTCGTGGACGCTATATTTATTGGACAGTAAATTTTTATTTTTTATTTAAATAAAAAATTAAATTATTAGTATTTATTAAAAAAAATAAAATTTTAATTTGATAATTTTTTTCTAAAAAAATAAGATAAAAAAATAAAAATTTTAAATTAGTAATATTTTTAAAAGAATAGTAAATTAAAGAATTTATTTTTTAAAAATAAGAAACCAATAATTGAATATTATTTTTTAAAATTTCTTAATAATAAAGATTTATATTACACAAATTTCATATATACGTGAAAGATTATTAATATAAATTTAGTAAATATATATTATCAAACTAGATGTTTAATAAAAATTTAATTTTTAAAATTTATCTTATAGTTAATAATAATAAATTTTGTTGGTGTGATAACATGATAGTTTAACATGAAATATATTGTTATATAAACATGTCACACATATATTATCTATTAATAATATCTTTATTTCTATTTCTATAAAAAAATTCCTTTTAGTTAAGGATATGTTTCTTTGTTTTTTTTTTTAAAAAAAAAATCTTAAGAACAACAATTTTGCCTTTCAACTATTTAATTTCCATTTTAAACTTATGAATTTATTTTGTAAGTTCTTAAATAATAGGTTCTTTCTTACTATTTCAAACTTTAATTTTTTAACTAATGATTTTTAAAATATATCCTTCATCTGTTGTAGTTGAAGGTTATAATGAAAATGATTTTTTTTTGTTATATATAATTATTTTTTAACATATCTATTTTTTCTTTTGAATAAAAAATATGATCTAGAAAATTTAACATTATACTATATTTATTTTTTGTAAGGATTAATAAGCTTTTACTTTTATAAAAAATATTAAATTAGTTATATTAATCTTCATAACTTTTTCTAAGAATGAGTTAGAAGTATCATTAATCTAAATGACTTTTATTGATAAATCTACTTTTTCAAAATAACTTTTTAATAAAAAAATATGTTGTAATTTTTTTTAAGATTTTAATTTATAGACAATTCTTGAATTTTTTGTTTAACATTATACTTAATAGTATAATGACCAACTTTGCTACATTTGTAGCATATCTTAATCTTTTTAAATTTTAAAGATTTTGACTTTTACTTTACCTTACGAGGCTTTTCTTCTCTTTTCATTATATTTTTTTTATCGAAAAAGATTTATAATATTTTTCATATTTTCTTCCTTTTCTTGGTTTAGAAAAAAGTAATAGGTGGATAACCTATTTAATTAAAGAAGTCTTAGAAAACACTTTTACCCATTTTTTTCTTTTTTAGTTGTTAGTGGAGTTTAATTTCATTATATAGAAAGACTTCTTTAACTATTACTTTAACATCTAATTTTTTATAAATATATTTTTCACAAGAAATTATTCCTTCATGTTTGGATTTTAACCTATTTTTAATTCTTTTCAACAAATGTGGTGGGAATTCTTGATAAGAATTTTTCCTTCTAAAAACTATTTTGACAAATTTCATTCATAGAAACTTTAGTGAAAATCACAACTTTAGACCATTTGAAATAAGACAAATTAAAAGCAATATAAATTAATTAATTGTTTATAAGTTTTGTCTAACTGTAGGATAATTATATCAAAAAAATAATTGGTAATAATGTAAAGTAGTGTATTAATTTTATTGGCTATCTGTTAGTTATTTTTGGTTTTAATTGTAGTAATAATGTGCATTTTAACTTCTTTAGTGAAATATAAATCCCATTAACCTTTAAGTTGTCTAATAAACCCATTTATTATAACCTATACAATGTTAAAATCATCATTTTTTTTTTTTAGTCTTAAGGACTATTGCATACATCATCATATAAAACAACATATTATGAATTTAATATTTTAACATACTATTAATATTCCATTTCATAGATGTCTTTAAATTGAAAATCCATTAAACTCAAAGTAATCATAGTTAGTTGTGTCTTTAAATTAAAAATCTATAAGTTTTGGTTTATAATAATACATTTTTGTGGGAGTTATTGATGTAAATTCATAAAGGTCATTTTATTAATATGATGAGGTTCCTTTATATAAAAGGTTCTAAGATTCTTCAACTTTTGTTATAATAAGAACATATTTTGAGTAGCTTTGATAGAAACCTCTGACCCTAGCTCACCTTCTAAGAATTTAGGTGTCTTTTTTTTTTAGATTTTCCTTCTTTAGGACTAAAGTTAGTTTATCTTTTAACACTAGGCATTTAAGCCTTTTAGTAGTTTCTTATATAAGTTCAATATTTTTTTGAATCTTTTTTCATTTTGTATTCAATCCTATTTAATAATATCAATTGAAAATAGAACCCATTTTTCTACATCTAGCTTACTAATAAGGGCAAACTTAGGAATATGTTCCTTTTGTGAAATTTTCTATATTTTTTCTTTAATAATATTTATTCATTTTTGTATTAAATGTAAAAATAGGTTAGTATAATTTTTCAATTGAATAAAAAACTCAGTTGTAACTTTTCTCTTATAAGGTAATGTATTAATTATATAATCTTATATATATAATTTATTGATGTGCATGTTGTAATGAAATTAATATTTAGTGTAGATATAAATGTTTATTATATGATCATTTTATGTGAATGATCCTTTGTAATAAAAGGAGAAGTCTTGTTGCTAAGTAATTAGGAGATAATCTTAAGTTTTAAGTAATGGACAATTTTCTACAAGTAAATAAATTTAATCCAGAGCAATAACTCCTTATTCAATAGAGTTCAATGGATTTATACTACCTAAGACATAATAATGTGCTTCTCATAATTCAATAAGTGATTGATATAAATATTTAAGTTGTTTTATTAATTCCTTTATGTAAATGACTTATTGGAACAAAATGATAAGCCTTCCTAGCTAAAAGTGAAATGACAACTTTATCTTTTAAGTAATTATTGCAACTAAGGCTTCTTAGAGGTGGAGAGAAGGTTTCGAGGACATAAAGGAGAGATATGAGACATTTGACACCCTTGTCAATGTAATATTGAGAATTGAAGGGTATTTGAGGTGAATTAGAATGCATATATGTTGACATTAAAGTCACCCTTAATCATTTTATGTGTGATTGGAACATTGTAAGTAACTTAGTTTGCTTTACCATGATTTTTTTAGATTTGAGAGTGTTGAGCCCATATTTGATGATTAATGTTAGATTTGTTGTCAACAGTTTCTCATATATTTGTCTTTGTTAATTTGATGTTATGAATGTCTTTGAGATTTATTTGTTACATTTATAAAGTGTTGACAGCTGATTTATTCAAGGTTTAAGGAAGACGGTGTTAGTGAAATGTGATGAAAATGAGAAGAGAAAGAAGAGTTGAAATCAAGATGCTATTAGCCCTACCTTGTGCTACTAAAAATGACGAGTTGATTTAGATTACTGATGGTGTTTTGGTTGTAAAGAAAGCATTAATTGCTACTTCAAGCATTGCGTTTAGCAGTGGCATAAGTCATTTGTTGGGTAAGAGTCAATGCTAACTATTAATGGTAGGTCAATTTTAAATTCAAGGAATTAATGCTGACCATTGATTGTAGGGCAACCCTAAATTCAATAAATCAATGCCAACAGTTAATGATAGGGTAACCTTAAACTTAAGGCATATAAATACCCATATAACTATCAAAAGAGTTGTAAGTGAAAATAGAAAAAAATATAGAGCAGCAATGAACAAAAGAAAGAGTGACAAAGAACATAAAAGGGGAATGACAGAGAGCATAGTTGATAGAAAGTGTAAGCTACAGAAAGAGAAAAATGACAGAAACACAACAACAAAGAGCCGATAGAGTGTTGGGAACTACCAAGAGGACAAAACTAGCAAATAGTTGAGAATTGCTGAGAGGACAAAATTGGTAGAGAGTTGAGAACTATTGAGAGGATAGAGCTAGCAGAAAAGAGAGAAACCTAGTAAAGGTAAGAGAGAAATCTGGTAAAGAGTTGAAATTGATAGAGGCAGAAAGCTGAGATCGACAAAGAGAGAGCAGTGAACACGATAAAGAAAAAGCTTTGAAACTAACAAAGAGAGGGCAGAGACTTGCAGTAAAGAGAGAATAGTATAGAGAAAGGAGAAAATTGGTTTTCTGCAACAACCACCTGTACACATGGAGAGATCCTTCTTAGGGGAGTTTTTGCTATAATTTATTTATGAACTTCTTTAAAAAAGGGTGGGAAACTCTTGGGGTGATCGGGAGATCATTATAAGTGGTGAAAGAGTGATCCTTCCATAGTAGTTAAGGAGAGATTCTTCCATTACATCATCTGTATCCCTTGATAGCAAGAGTGCAATGTGTGATCTAAGAGTGATCCTATCACACTATGAATGTAGCTCACACATTATGGGTGAACCATGTAAAAATTCTATGTATTCTCAAGTGCTTATACTTGCTTAATATCCATACAGCTATTCTCACATAAAGAAGTAAGATAAAGATAGATCATAAACTTTAATAGGTCATAGAGGTTTAATTTGGATAGATTTATAAAAGTAAACATCTTACATTGATTCACCCTTTCCTTCTCTCAGTGTGAGACCCAAAAAAGTCCTTATCAATTGGTATTAAAGCCTTAGGTTCCTTTGTTGATCCATTCTGCTTACTTAGATCTGAAATTTTTTACTGCTACTGTAATACATCTACTGCTAGTTAATATCATGTAGACCATAACAGTGTTAATAGCAAGGGTATCCCATATTCGATGGACAAAATTATTAATTATGGAATAATAGAATGCTTCTATATCTACTGTCACTTAGTTTGGATGTATTTGAATTTGTTGTCAATGGCTTCACTCTCGTTACTAAAAGTTCTATTATGAAGCCTATTAATAAGAAGAATTTAGAGTATGATGGAAAGGTTAGAAATGCCTTATATGCCTTTTTATCAGACAAATAATTCACCAAAGTGATGAGGTGTAACATAACTAAACAAATTTGGAATAAATTAAAGAATATTTATAAATGAGACAAGGTTGTAAAGGAAACCAAGTTACAAATTTGGAGGAGCAGATTTGAAAATATAAAGATGCTACATGATAAATCTGTGGATACCTTCTTTACAAGGGTAATGAAATTGTATACTCCATCAGAGGTTATGAAGAGGAGATCAACGATGTTATTGTGGCAAAGAAGATATTTAGAACCTTACTAGAAACTTTTAATGCAAAAGTTTCCTTTATAGAAGATAGAGATTTGGATAGGCTGCCCTTGAATGATTTACACAGCATATTGGTCACTTATGAGATAAGAATAACCCCAATGAAGAAAGAAACAAAGTCTAAGGTAGACAAAGAGTTGACCTTCAAGGCAATAAAAAAATTAAAGATTAAAGAATAAGAAGAAGAATCCAATAACGGCTTTAAAGTAGAAGATGGTGATGCTAAATTCGATAAAGTCATGACATATATCACTAAAAATATAAGGAAAGGAAAAAGGAAGTACAATGGAAAATTACTCTTGAAGCGCTTAGTTGTGGAAGCATTGGGCACTTTGTAGTGGATTACCCAAAGAGAAAAGATGCAAACAATGATGATAATTATGAGTTGACCCTAAAAAGGAGAATAAAGAAATCTCGCTATTTTAAAGTGAGGAATTCAAGTGTTAAAGGGAAAAAAATTCTTCATATTCAAAAGGAGAAATTTTTCGAGCAAGTTGGATGAGGAAAATTTTGAAGAAGAAACTGATGATGATTCAGATGATGATGTTGTATAAAATGTGCTAGTTATATAAGTAAATAATGAAAAAGAATCCTCAAGTGATATGGAATCAACTATAGAGGAAGATAAAAAGATGGTGCAGTAACTTAAGAATGAATTGAGAAGGAGTACTTGAAAAGAATTAAGGAGCTAAATGTACTTGAGGTGGCAAAATACATGAAAATCCTGGTGTTAAAGTGATTGTACAAGAGCAAGAAGTGCTAAATTTGTAAGCTAAACTCCACAAGGTTGAATCTGAATTGAAAAAGTATGAAGAGAGAGTTTTATATAAGTTGTAGAAAATGTTATCAAGAAGAATGCTACTATAAAGTTGGATGAGTGTTTAAGTAAATAAAGACCTTATTCCATTAGGAAGAAAGGATGAAGTTCTCAACTTCTCTCTAAGACTACTAGTTTGTGATACTGAGAGGAGGGGTGAATTAGTATCACCACAATTCGTAATTCGCAGGTAAGTTAACAACTTCAACCTCTTCTTAAAAGCGAGCTCTTTCTCAGACTCTACTAAGGTAGATCTATTACTACCTATTAATTACAATAGTCCCCAAAGTTACCTTTCAGACACCTTGCCTAATAGAGAATTAAGATGTTTTTATTTAGGTCTCCGTTAGGTTATGAGTTGGTTGATACTTTAGCTGCGTTCACAACTCAATTCAAAACACATAACGTAAAGCAAATTAAGGACACACGAGATTTACGTGGTTCCGTCAACGTGATGTACATCCACGGTAATAAGGACTCTCCCTTACCGAGACTATCCGCTATACTTAAGAATTCCAGTTACAATGGATATTTTAATTCTCTGTTCCTTTCAATATTGCAATTACTAAGCAAGTACAATACAAAGAGTGTCACTTATTGTGTCTACCCTTCTTCTATCTTGTCTTGCCTCTGTTGAATTGAAAGGTTGCTCTACTGCCATTTAGAAATTCACCGCAACGCTTTCTAACCTTTCTTGAAGAAATCTAGAAATACATTGAGTTCTTTATATGCTTTATCGAATTTCTTCTCTACATTGTCTCACACAATTTTTGCTTTCACCGTCTTACAGTCTCACCTGTCTCCTTGTCTCACGATCTCACTGTCTCACGGCTCGCCTGTCCATTTCTCTCTCTCTTATTGTCTAGCCGGATTTCTCTCTCTTACAGCTAGATTTCTCTCATCGTCTTGTCAGATTTCTCTCTCTTCATCCACCCCTCTTTGGCCATTCTAGATTTTCTCTCCTTTTCCCTTATTTGGTTGTGTTTTCTCTCTCCTTCCCATTGACTCCTCTATTCCGGTTGTCTCCTCTTTCTCTCTCACTCTACGATTGTTCTTTGTTGCCGTCAGTATCTCTCTCTTCTATGGCCGTTTGGTTTCTTCTTCTGTCGGTCTGCTTTTCTTCGTCCTACTGTCCAACCCTGTCTAGCTGTCACTCTTTTCTCCTTCGCCCGATGACAACTCCGATTTGGCGGTATATATATTTTTCTCTTTTTCTCTCATTCGTTTGACAAATTCGTTTTCTCTCTCTTCTTCTTTTTTGACAACGACTACAATTTTCTTTTTCCTTTCTTCTTCCTGTTAATGGCTCTTCTCTCTCTTCCAAGTGTTTTCTCTCTCTTCATCTGATAGCTGCTCCTCTTCTCCCTTTTTCGCTCTCTTCGTCCATCGGCTATTGTTCACTTGACGGCTACTGTTCATGACAGGTTCTTTTGCGTAAGGTTTGGTGTTTTGCTGTGTATTCAATTGTATTGGCTTTCCCCTAATTTTGTCTTCCAAGATCTTTATATACTCTCTTCCATGAAACTCTAATAGGGCTTACTTGCAGTGAATTTACTGTCTTGCCCCTCTATGTGGCTTTTACGTTCTTATCTCTTCATGTGGCTTTTACCTTCTTACCCTTCTATGTGGCTTTACTTTCTTGCACACTTAAACCTAGTTGACAACAATTACAACCCATACAGGGTTGTGGGAACAACAATCTCCCCCTTTGTAATTGTTGGCAACCATCATAACAAAAGCTACTATGCAACAGTTTTAACTCCTCCTAAATATGCACTCCCCCTTTCTTAACAGCTCCCCCTGCACTGTTACTTCTCTCCCCCTTTTCCAACCAATTACAATTCTGAAAAACTCGTAAAGTAGAGATAGAGGATTCACCTAATTTTCAGGCTTGAGGAGGCATCCGCACAGACAGACTCATTATGTGCTTTTCAAACAGTATCTCCCATAATTCTTCTTCTTGTTGTAACTCTTACTAATGGGTCACCTATGATCTAATTTTCTTGATAAGCACTGGTCCACATTTTTTTTTGGCTTTCTTTCTTGCACATCTTAGTTGCAAGAGGATTTCTTTCTTCATCAATGACATACAAATTTCCAGCCGTTCTCTTCCTGGCTGCAATAGTATTGCCTTCTTTACTCTTTACTCTTTACTTGGCAACCTGTTTATATGAATATCACTTTGTGGTTGTTGTTGCATAATTGGCTGACAGAAGCTAGATTATATCTGAGTCCTTCAACATGTAGAATATCTTTTAGCTTTCCTTTTTCAACATTCACTAACCCTTGACCACTGATGTTGAGTGAATCATCATTGCCAAACTTGACTCTACCATCTCTTGATTTGTTTAGCTTTGATAATTTACTCTTATCTTCCGTTATGTGCGAAGTGCATCCATTATCAAGGATCCACTGCTTATCCTTGTAATCAGCCTTTAGTGTAATTTTAGCTATATTAGCCACCTCCCTTTTTGCTCTATATTCCTTCTTTTGAATTAGATGGAAGATAGCTTTCTCCCTTTTCTTACCTTTGATTGTATCGCTTGTTTTCACTGTTCCATTGAGTGCCTTCTCTTGCTTAGGGAGAAGTGTTATGCATCTCTTGGCATTATGGTCATCCTCCCCACACCTTTCACACTGTTCCAAGTCTGCCAATACAGTGAACTTATTCTTTAAAATTACTGGTTTAGGCTTCCACCAATACTCTTTGTTAGTGGATCCTTGCTTTTTACAATATGTGCAAGAACTCATGACAGGTGTTATCCTTTGAGTTTTGTATTGTCTCCCCCTATATGCAGCATCGTATCTTTTCAAGTTGGAAATATATACTGGCCTTCTCCACCAGCAGTTTCTCGCCTTATGTCCCCAAACTCCACAATAAAGGCAATGACCTTGAAATTGCCTTTTCTTGGGTCTGATCATAGCTTATCTTCTTCTATTCATCACTTGCTATGTAGGCAATGTAGTTGGCTTCTTTGCTTGTGTGACTTTCATTTCAGTCACCTTCTTCTCCTTCTTCTGTTTAGCCATAGCCCTTTATTGGCTGAATTTCTTTTCTTTTTGAGACATAACAGCTATGGGCTGCTGCTCTTTAACCACATACATCATTTTTGGCCCTGGCTTTTGGTTTGATAACTGTCTTCTCTTCTTCAGTTATCTTTACTTGAGTCACAACCTTCTCTTTCAACATTTGCGGCAAAGTCTCATTCTTTTTTTCTCTTGTAAAGCTTGTTTCTCCTACCACTTTAAACATATGCAAGTTTTTCTCACTATTTTTGAGTTGTTGCTGAAGTCTCAACAACTCTATCTCCATTTCTTCAATTGTTGACGTCCTTGAGTCAAGCTTTATTGTAAGGTCTACATATATTTTGATCTGTTCTTCAAATATTCTCTTTAAGTCACTATGCTTAGCCTTTATTTAATCCTTTTGACTTTTAGCTTCCTTAAACTTTGCTTCAATTTGTTTTGTATAGGCCTCCAACGTTCTTATGGTTCTACCCTTTTGATTATCTCTTTTGAAACTGCTTCTAACTCAGCTTCAAGATCTGGTTCTTCTTCATCAACCTCCTCTTCCTCTTCAGAGGTTGAACTACCACCTTGAGTTGATACCATAAAGGCATGCTCATATGATGAGTCTTCATCTTCATCGTCATCAGCTTCTTTTGTCTAACTCACATAACACTTGAATGAGCCTTTCTTCTTCTTCTGTGGGTTGGTAGTCTTCTTGCTGGACTTCTTTGATTTGAATGATAATATTCTCCATCTTGAATTTTGCTTATCATCACCATCCTCATCTTCATCATCAAGTTTCACTTTGCACTGAGAAGTAAAGTATCCAGTTTGCCCATAATGATAACATCTCAAGGCCAGTTGTCCTTTTCCCTTCTTAGACCCCTTTTTGAATTTCCTTGTGAAATAAGCCAATACTTCACCTTCACTTTCTTCCTCATCCTCATCATCATCATCCTCACTTGATGATTCTTCCTCTTTTTTTATCTTTAAGTGCTTCATAGCTTTGAAAGCTGCCTTCTTTGATACCTTCGTTGTTGCAGAGCTTTCAGTTGACTTTATCCTCATCTCATATGTAATGAAATTGCACTGGAGATCATGCATAGACATAGAATTGAGATCTCGACTCTCCTCTATAGCTGCTACCTTTAAAGCAAACCTTTTAAGTAGAATTCTCATAATCTTCTTCACAATAGATGAGTCCTTCTTGTTCTTTTTATGACTTCTCAAGTCGTTCACAGCATCAATAACCCTGGTGAAGAACTCTTGGATTGTCTCATTCTTCTGCATTCTATGAGATTCATATCTCTCCTTGAACACTTAAAGCTTAGCCTCCTTTATTCTGCCATCACCTTTATAGACCTTCTGCAATCTGTCCCATATCTCCTTAGCAGATTTGTAGTCCATCACTTTAGTATACTCAGCATCTGTTAATACTGAAATGATGACGTTTGAGGCCTTTCCAATTATCTCAAACTTCCTTAACTCCTCTGTGGTTGGGTCTTTACCTTCTTTCAGAGCCACAAAACCTCCTGCCCAAAGAGAAAAGATACAAACAATGATGATAATTATGTGTTGACCCTAAGAAGGAAAACAAAGAAATCCTGCTATTTTAAAGTTAGGAATTCAAGTGCCAAAGGGAAAAAAATTCTTCAAATTCAAAAGGAGAAATTTTTTGAGCAAGTTGGATGAGGAAAATTTTGAAGAAGAAACTGATGATGATTTAGATGATGATGCTGCAGAAAATGTGCTAGTTGCGCAAGTAAATAATGAAAAAGAATCCTCAAGTGATATGGAATCAACTATAGAGGAAGATAAAAAGATGGTGTAGTAACTTAAGAATGAATTGAGAGTGTGTTTATGAAAAAACAATAAGTAAGAAAAGGAGGTAAAGAATCTTAAGAAGTTAAATAAAAATTTTGATGTTGATAAATCTACTCTCCAAGTGAAAGAAAAGGAGTTTGAAGCAAATAAGAAGGAGTACTTGGAAAGAATTGAGGAGCTAAATGTACTTGAGGTAAAGTAAGGCAAAATACATGAAGATCCTAGTGCTAAGGTGATTGTACAAGAGCAAGAAGTGCTGAATTTGTAAGCTAAACTCCACAAGGTTGAATCTGAATTGAAAAAGTATGAAAAGAGAGTTTTATATAGGTTGTAGAAGTGAGAGGAGAGCCCTCTTTAGCAAATGTTATCAAGAAGAATGCTAATACAAAGTTGGATGAGTGTTTAGGTAAATAAGACCTCATTCAATTAGGAAGAAAGGATGAAGTTCCCGATTTCTCCCTAGGATTTACTAGTTTATAATACTGAGAGGGGGGTGAATCAGTATCACCACAATTCACAATTCGTAGGTAAGTTAACAACTTCAACCTCTTCTTAAAAGTGAACTCTTTCTCAGACTCGACTAAGGTAGATCTATTGCTACCTACTAATCACAATAGTTCCCAAAGTCACCTTTCAAACATCTTACCTAATAGACAATTTAGATGTTCTTATTGAGGTCTTCGTTAGGTTATGGGTTGGCTGATACTTTAGCTATGTTCACAACTTAATTCAAAACACAAAACGTAAAGCAAATTAAGGACACACAAGTTTTACGTGGTTCCGTCAATGTGATGTACATCCACGGTGGTAGGGACTCTCCCTTATCGAGACTATCCACTATACTTAAGAATTCCAGTTACAATGGATGTCTTAATTCTCTGCTCCATTCAATATTCCAATTACTAAGCAAGTACAATACAAAGAGTGTCACTTATTGTGTCTACCCTTCTTCTAACTTGTCTTGCCTCTGTTGAATTGAAGGCTGCTCCATTGCCGCTTAGAAGTTCACTACAATGCTCTCGAATCTCTCTTGAAAAAATTTGGAAATATGATGAGCTCTTTACGTGCTTCGCCTAATTTCTTCTCTACGTTGTCTCACACAATTCCTGTTTTCATTGTCTTATGGTCTCACCCGTCTCCTTGTCTCATAATCTCATTATCTCACCGCTCGCCTCTCCATTTCTCTCTCACTTGTTGTCTAGCCGAATTTCTCTCTCTTCTCGTGGGATTTCTCTCTCTTCGTCCACCCTTTTTTGGCCATTCCAAATTTTCTCTTCTTTTCCCTTATTTGGCCATGTTTTCTCTCTCCTTCCTGTTGACTCCTCTGTTTCAGCCGTCTCCTTTTTATCTCTCTCTCTCTCGATGGTTGTTCTTTGTTTTCTTCGATATATCTCTCTTTTATGGTCATCTGGTTTCTTCTTCCGCAGGTCTGCTTTTCTTTGTCCTACCGTCCAACCCCATCTAGCCATTACTCATTTCTCGTTTGCCCGACGACGGCTCCGATTGGCTGTATATATATTTTTCTCTTTTTCTCTCCTTCATTAGACAAATTTGTTTTCTCTCTCTTTTTCTTTTTCGACACCAGCTACAATTTTCTTTTTCTCTTCTTCTTCTCGTCGATGGCTCTTCTCTCTCTTGCAAGTGTTTTCTCTCTCTTCATCCGATGGCTGCTCCTTTTCTCCCTTTTTTGCTGTCTTTGTCTGTCAGCTACTGTTCATTCGATGGATGCACTATTCATGATGGGTTCTTCCAAGATCTTTATATACTCTTTTCCATGAAACCCTAATAGGGCTTATTTGCGGTGAATTTATTGTCTTGCCCCTCTATGTAGCTTTTACGTTCTTGTCCCTCCATATAACTTTTACCTTTTTGCCCTTCTATGTGGCTTTACTTTCTTACACACTTAAACCTAGTTGACAACAATTACAACCCATACAAGGTTGTTGGAACAACAAAGGACTTGGCTATATTGAAAAGCCAAATAAAAGGGTAAAAAAGAAGAAGAAAACTGTGTTTATATCTAAAAACAAACACAAAGAAAAGATAACATTGAGTTACAATGGATGTCTTAATCCTCTGCTCCTTTCGTTATTGTAATTACTAGGCAAGTACAATACAAAGAGTGTCACTTACTGTGTACCCTTCTTCTACCTTGTCTTGCCTCTGTTGAATTGAAAGGCTGCTCCACTACTGTTTAGAAGTTTGCCATAACACTCTTTAACCTCTCTTGAAGAAATATGAAAATACATTGAGTTGTTTCAATGCATCACTAAATTCCTTCTTTACGTTGTCTCACACAGTTCTTGCTTTCATCGTCTCACGGTCTCACCCGTCTCCTTGTCTCACGGCTCACCTCACATTTCTAGTTTGTCATTCCACGTCTCACAGCCTGCCTTATGTTTCTGGTTTGGCATTACACGTCTCACACACGTTTCTAGTTTGCACCTTTTGTTGGTCACAAGCCTCACATACGGTTCTGGTTTGGCGTTTCACGTCCCACGTACATTTTTCGTTTGTATGCCTTGCTGGTCACATACCTTACCACTATTTCTGGTTTTCACTTGTCTGTTTCACACCTCCGGACAGCTTGGTTTGCTCTCCCGGTGGTCACCTCTTTCATGGTTTCTCCTCTCTTCCCTTACAGATGGTATGTTGTCTTCTCTCTTACGTGAGTCACATGGTTTTCTCCAGCCGTCACATGATTTCCCTTGTTGTCCAAGGTATCCCTTGGTGCTATCTCCTTTTGCCGTGTGTTATCTCCTAGTTGTCCACCTTGCTTTGGCTTTCCACTCTTGGTTGGCCATTCTCCTCCTTATTGTCCA
>JAHLGO010021098.1:5232922-5270261 GCA_020615895.1 Ceriops decandra | reverse complement strand
TAAAATGCAAAATTTATTTACTTCCATCAATCGAAGGAGTCATTCATCTTGGTTTGCATTTCGTACTAATATTAAGGGGTTTTATTCCTATATTATGAGACTTGCTAATCACCTCATGCTAATCAGGCCCCTCTCTTTGTTTCAAGGACTATATTACATGCAATGACTATGAAATGATCTTTTGTGTCTTTTTTAACGACTATATTCATTATGAAAACAATGTCTATGAACTATATATACCATGAATTCTTTCAATTCCAATAAACAATTGAGTCCTTGATCTTGATTTGCATTTCTTATTGATATTAATTTGTTGAATTCCAAAATATAGACTCCCTTTTGTCATTTTCGGTTAGCAAGGCTCCTCTTTTGGGTCCAAACACACATTTTGATATGAAATTAACATTTGTGACTAACAAGCCTAAGTGTGTTTAGTTCTATCAATTAAAGGAGTCACTCATCTTGGTTTGTTTTCCATTTCTTACGAATCTTAAGAGGTTTAATCCCTAAATAATGAGACTTTCAATTTGCCCTAAGCTAATTAGGCTCCAATTTTTGTTCCAAGACTATTTTTCATGCACTGACCATGAAATTATCTTTTGGGTCTTACATAACGACTATATTCATTGTGCAAATAAAGTCCATGACACATTTATACCATTAATTCATTAAATTCTAACAAACAATGGATTCCTTGATCATTATTTGCATTTCTTATTAATATTAATTGGTTGAATTTGAAAATAAGAAGTCCCTCCCATTATTTCTAATTAGCAAGGGTCCTCATTTGGTTTCGAACATAATTTTTGATGCAGTGATAATAAAATTAACATTTATAACTAAACTACCTGATATATTAATTGAAACAACCAATTTTAAACATCATTAAAATGCAAAATTTGTTTACTTCCATCAACCAAAGGAGTCATTCATCTTGGTTTGGATTTCATACTAATGTTAAGTTGTTTTATTCCTATATTATGAGACTTTTTAATCACCTCATGCTAATCAGGCACCTCTCTTTGTTTCAAGGACTATATTACATGTAATGACTATGATATTATCTTTTGTGTCTTTCTCAACAACTATATTCATGGTGAAAACAATGTCCATGAATCATCTGTATCATAAATCCATTCAAATACAACAAATAATAGAGTCTTTGATCTTGATTTGCATTTCCTATTGATATTAATTGGTTGAATTTCTAAATAAAGAGTCCCTCCTGTCATTTCCAATTAAAAGGCTCTTCTTTGTGTCCAAACACACTTTTTGATACAATGATCATCAAATTAATAATTGTGGCGAAACTACCTAGTATATTAATAAACATTAAAACTCTAAATGTGTTTACTTCCATCAACCAAAGGTGTCATTCATCTTGGTATGCATTTTCTACTAATGTTAAGTAGTTTAATTCCTAAATAATGAGACTTATAATTCGCCTTAAGTTAATTAGGCTCCTTTTTTTTATCCAATGACTACTTTTCATGCAATGACCATGAAGTTAACTTTTGGGTCTTACCTAACAACTCTATTCATTGTGAAAACAATATTTATGAACCATTTATGCCATGACTTCATTCAAATCTAACAAACAATGGAGTCCTTGATCATGTTTTGCATTTCATATTGATATTAATTGGTTGAATTCCAAAATAAAGAGTCAATCCCATCATTTCTCATTAGCGAGGCTTCTCTTTTGGTTCCAAACAAAATTTTTGATACAATGATCATGAAATTAACATTTATGGCTAAACTACCTAGTATATAAATTAAAACAAACAAGTTTAAACAACATTAAAACTCTAAATGTATTTACTTCCATCAATCTAAGTATTCATTCATCTTAGTTTGCATTTCGTACTAATGTTAAGTGGTTTTATTCCTATATTATGAGACTTTCTAATCAACTCATGCTAATCATGGTCCTTCCTTTGTTTCAAGGACTATATTACATGTAATGACTATGAAATTATCTTTTATGTCTTTCTTAACAATAATATTCATGGTGAAAACAATGTCTATATACCATGAATCCATTCAGTTACAACAAAGAATGGAGTCCTTGATCTTGATTTGCATTTCTTATTGATATCAATTGGTTGAATTCCTAAATAAAGAGTCCCTCCTGTCATTTGTAGTTAAAAAGCTCCTCCTTTGGGTCCAAACACACTTTTTGATATAGTGATCATCAAATTAACAATTATGGCAAAACTATGTAATATATTAATAAACATTAAAACTCTAAATGTGTTTACTTCCATCTACAAAAGGAGTCCTTCATCTTGGTTTGCATTTCGTACTAATGATAAGTGTTGTTCCCATAGACTTGTATGGGTTGTAATTGTTGTGAACTAGATTTAAATGTGCAAGTAGAAGTGGCTCATATCTTAGAAATTAGAAGAGAAGACTAGCATGTCAAATAACTTCGTAAAGTGATCTCCTTGGAGTAAATTTATAGAGGGAGTTTAGCATTGCTTAAGTCTTAGTGTGAGAACGTGATAGGTTACTGATAATAAATTCATAAGACGTTAAATTTACAAGTCCATAAGCCTATCCTGAGACTAAGTCTAGGAGCGATTCTAAAGGAGCAGAATAATTCTGGGGTTACAAATAGACAAAGAGACCGGAAGAAGGGAAGGTTACGAAATTTTAAATTAGCATTTCGAGAAGATGGGCAATTACGGGGGTAGTTTCTTTTGTATATTTTTAACTATTCATGGGCAATCTTGGCCATTCATTCAAGCATTTAAAGGATGAGATTTCAATAGAAAGAAAAGAGCGAGAAAAATAAATTAAGAAGGAGGATGATGCTGAATTTTGAATGGAACAGTAATATAAAGCCATATAAAGGGACAATAAAGGAAATTCGTTGCAGCTACAGTAAGCCCTACTAGGGTTTCTTCGGTGAGGCAAGACTTAACTCTTTTGAAATGGCCATGTGAGACAACTTAGAGAAGAAATTCAGTGAGGCATTTGGGAGAACTCAACGAATTTTCAGATTTCTTCAAGAGAGGTTAGAGACTGTTTTGGTGATCTTCCAAGCAGTATTGAAGCAACCTATTCAAATCAAACAGAGGCAAGACAAGTTAAAAGAAAGGTAGACACAGTAAGTGACACTCTTTGTATTGTGATTGCTTTGTGTTTGTAATAGTGAAATGAGTAGAAGATTAAGACATCCATTGTAATCATAGGGGATACCACACTGGTATTCTCAAGTATAGTAGATTGTCTTGGTAGAGGAAGAGTCCCTATCACCGTGGATGTACGTCATATTGACAGAACCACATAAATCTCTTGTGTCCTTACTTTGATTTACATTCTATGTTTTGAATTGAGTTGTGAATGCAGTTAAAGTATCATCGAACTCATAACCTAAATAAGACCTAATCAAGAACATCCAATCTGTTTAATAGGCAACGTGTCTGAAAGGTGACTTTGGGGACTATTGTGATTAGTAGGTAACAACAGATCTACCTTAGTCGAATCTAAGAAAGAGTTTGCTTTTAGAAGTGTTTAAGGTTCACATATCTGTGTATTGACAAGAGCTATAATATTAAATAAGGAGAATACTTTGACTTAAATTATCAGAGTTTTTTTTAAAGGGTGTGATACTGATTCACCCCCTTCTCAGTATCACAAACTAGTAGATCCTAGGGTGAAGGTGGGAACTTCAATTGGTATCAGAGCACAGGTTCACTAGTTTGAAGCTTAACAACTTGGTGTACTAGTTTGAAGGGTTTCAAAAGTTTTAACTTATTCAGCATACTGAGAAATAGATGTCGGTACTAGCACCAGCACTACTTACAATAAGAACTTTCCAATCTTTAATAGAACCAACTATGATATGTGGAGAGTGAGAATGTAGGTAGTATTTGCAACCATGGGCATAAACATGGTGAAATCTATACAGGAGGGTTTTGAGCCTCCAAAAGAAGGTAAAGATCTAACCCCAGAGGAATTAAGATAGTTTGAGATCAATGGGAAGGCCTCAAATGTCATCATTTCAGCATTGACAGATGCTAAATATGCTAAAGTTATGGACTACAAATCTGCTAAGGAGATATGGGACGAATTGTAAAAGGTCTATGAAGGTGATGGTAGAATGAAGGAGGCCAAGCTTTAAGTTTTCAAGGAGAGATATGAATCCCTCAGAATACAGAAGAATGAGACAGTCCAAGAGTTCTTCACTAGGGTTATTCATGCTGTAAATGGCTTTAGAAGTCATGGAAAGAACAATGACTCATATATTGTGAAGAAAATTTTGAAAAATCTACCTGAGAGGTTTACCTCAAAGGTGGTAACCATAGAGGAGAGTAGAGATCTCAATTCTATGTCTCTGTATGATCTCCAATGCAATCTCATTGCATATTAGATGAGAATAAAGTCAACTGAGAGCTCCTCAATGTCAAAGGTATCAAAAGAGGCAGCTTTCAAAGCTATGAAACACTTGAAGATAAAAGAAGAGGAAGAAAGTGAAGGTAAAGTATTGTCTTACTTCACAAGGAAATTCATGAAGGGGTCTAAGAAGGAAAAAGGACAGTTGTCCTTCAGATGTTATCATTATGGGCAGACTAGACACTTTGCTTCTCAATGCAAAGTGAAACTTGATGATGAAGATAAGGATGGTGATGATGACCAGAATTCAAAATGGAGAAGGCAATCTTCCAAATCAAATAAGTCCAGTAAAAAGACTGCCAACCCATAATAGAAGAGAGACTCATTCAGGAGTTATGTTAGCCAAAAAAAAGAAGCTGATGAGGAGGAAGATGTAGACTTATTAGATGAACTTGCCTTTATGGCATCAGCTCATTATGGTAGTTCAACGTCTGAAGAGGAAGAGGAGGTTGATGAAGAAGAACCAGATCTTGAAGCTAAATTAGAAGCAGCTTCAAAGGAAATAATCAGATGGGTACAACCATAAGAAGGTTAGAAGCCCATATAAAACAAGTTAAAGCAAAGATTGAGGAAGAAAAAAGTCGAAAGAATGAAATAAAGGTTGAACATATTGACTTGAAGAGAAGATTTGAAGAACAAATTAAAATATGTGAAGACCTTACAATGAGGCTTGCCTCAAGGACTTCAAAAATTGAAGAAATGGAGATAAAGTTATTGAGGCTCCAGCAACAACTCAGAAAGAGTGAAGAGAACTTACAGAAGCTTGAAGTGGTAGAAGAAACAAGCTCTGCAAGAGAAAAGAAGAAGGAAGAGAAAGTGTAGCGATTTGAGGCTGCATTGCCTAAAGAGAATGAGACATTGCCACAGAAGTTGAAAAAAAAGGCTATGACTCAGGAAAAGATAACTGAAGAAGAGAAGACAGTTATCAAACCAAAGCCAGGGCCAAAAATGATGTATGTGGTTAAAGAGTAGCAGCCCATAGTTGCTAAGTCTTAGAAAAAAGACTAATCAGCCAAGAATAGTAAAGGCTGAAAAAAAAAAAGATTTGAAGAAGCAACCTAGGGTTGCAAACAAAAATGAAGAAAAGAAAGTCAGCTAGCCAAGGGCTATGGCTGAACAGACGAAGGAGAAGGAAGTGGCTGAAATGAAAGCCACACAAGCAAAGAAGCCAACAACCTTGCCTACACAGCTAGTGATGAACAAAAGAAAACAAGTTATGGTTAGACTTAAGAAGAGGCAGTTTCAAGGTCACTGCTTTTATTATGAAGTTTGGGGTCATAAGATAAGTAAATCCTAGTGGAGAAGGCCAGTATATTTCTCCAACTTGAGAAGATCCGATGCTACATACAGAGGGAGAGAATACAAAATTCAGAAGAGAACACCTATTGTGAGTTCTTGCACATACTATAAAAAGCAAAGACACACTAACATGGATTGTTGGTGGAAGCCCAAACAAGTGGTTTCAAAGAACAAGCTTGCTATATTGGCAGACTTGGAACAGTGTGAAAGGTGCGGGCAAGATGGCCATAGTGCCAAGAGATGCATGACACTTCTCCCTGAGCAAGAGAAGGCACTCGATGGCATAGTGAAAATAATTGGTACAATCAAAGCTGAGAAAAAGGAGAAAGCTATCTTCAAGCCAGTTCAAAAGAAGGAATATAAAGCTAAAAAGGAGGTGGCTAATATAGCTAAAATTACACTAAAGGCCGACTACAAGGATAAGCAATGGATCCTTGATAGTGGATGCACTTCACACATGACAGGACATAAGAGTAAATTATCAAACTTGAACAAGTCAAAAGAAGGCAAAGTCAAGTTTGGCAATGATGATTCACTCAACATCAGTGGTCAAGGGTCAGTAAATATTGGAAAAGGAAAGCTTAAAGATATTCTGCATGTTGAAGGACTTAGATATAATCTAGCATCTATTAGCCAACTATGCAATAAAGACCATGAAGTCATATTCATAAAAATATATTGCTAAGTAAAGAGTAAAGAAGGCAATACTATTGTAGTCGAGATGAGAACAGCTGGAAATTTATATGTGATTGATGAGGACAAGACAAACAACTATTTACTTACAAAAAAAAGAAGAAAATCAACTCTAGCATAAGAGGATGGGACATTTAACATAGAAGAACATGAGGAAGCTGTCCACTACTCATGTAATCAGAGACATTCCCGACCTCAAGAGAAAGAGAGAGAGAGTATGTCTACTCAGCATGCTCTAAAGGAAAACTTGCCAAAAAGCAGTATAAGACCAAAGAGTTCAGTTCTGAAGTAGTTCTTGACATTGTACATACTGATTTGTGTGGGCTAATGAGAACAAAAGGGTTGAGTGGTGAGAGGTACTTCATCTTATTTATTGATGATTATTCTAGAAGGACCTGTATCATGCACCTCAAACACAAGTCAGAAGTTTTGAAATGCTTCATGAGATACAGAAGATTGGCTGAAAATGAGATTGGAAAGAAGATCAAAGTATTAAGGTTAGATCAAGGCACTGAATTCACAAATGAAGCTTTTAAAGATTACCTTGGGAAGCATGAAATTCACCATCAAATGGCAGCAGTAAGAACACCTCAATAGAATGGGGTGGTAAAGAGGAAAAATAGAGCTGTGGTAGAAATGGCAAGAACTCTACCATTGGAATCCAAGCTTCACACAAGATTTTGGACAAAAGCAACATTTACAACTGTGCACCTACTAAACAAAGTCTTACTAAGGCCCAATACTGATAAGACTCCATATGAGTTATGGAGTGGAAAGAAGACAACAGCCAAGTATCTCAGAATCTTTGGCACCCCATGCTTTGTGAAGAACAAGAAGTAAAGCTTGGGAAAATTCCATGCTAGGTCAGATGAAAGCATCTTTGTGGGATACTCAGCAAAGACAAAAGGTTATAGAGCTTTCTTGCATAAACTGGGAATGGTGGTCACTTTTAGTTATGTGAGAATAGATGAAAACTGGAAAACAATGTGAAATGGAGAAGTTGAGGATAATGAAGAAGATGACTTCGAGATAGATGAAGAATCAGACAAGCATGAAGAAAAGGGGAAAGAAGTAAGTTCAGAATCAGAGAAGAGTGGGTTTGAAGATGAAGAAAGAGATCCTCTTGCAACTAAGACTATGCAAGAGAGAAAGATAAAGAAAACTTGGACCAGTGCTCATCAAGGAAATCAGATCATAGGTGACCCATCAGCAGGAGTTACAACAAGTAGAAGAATTATGGGAGCCACTACTTTACTCTTACAAGTTGAACCTAAATCTATTGAAGAGGCTGCATAAGACAAAACTTGGGTCAAAGCTATCAATGAGGAGCTGGATCAAATCAAGAAGAATGATACATGAGAATTGGTTCCAAGACCCACTAACAAGAATGTCATAGGAACAAAATAGGAGTTTAGAAATAAACACAATGAAGATGGCAATGTGGTGAGGAACAAAGTTAGGCTGGTTTGCAAAGGCTACACTCAGATAGATGGAGTAGATGTTGATGAAACCTTTGCACCAATAGCAAGGCTGGAAACTATTAGAATGTTCATAGCTTTGGCAGCATATAAAAGGTATAAAGTTTATCAAATGGATGTGAAATCAGCCTTTCTGAATGGGCTTATGAAAGAAGAAGTGTATATTGAACAACCCGATGGAGTACATATCAGTGAGGATGAGACACATGTGTGCAAGCTGAAACAAGCCTTGTATGGCCTTAAATAAGCCCCAAGAGCATGGTACAGTAGGCTAGATGTGTATTTAAGAAGGTTGAACTTCAGAAGAGGAACAATTTATAATAACCTATACGTGTTCAACTCAGAGAAAGGCTAGTTGATAACCATAGTATAATAGATGACATCATCTTTGAGGAGATCACCGTGAGCTATGCCAAGAATTTGCACAGAAGATGAGTGAGGAATTTGAGATGTAGTTGATTGGAGAAATAACTTACTTTCTTAGATTACAGATAAAACAATGTGAAGAATGTATTTTTATTTCTCAAACAAAATATGCCAAAAAGATGCTGAAAAGGTTTGGCATGGAGGATAGCAGACTTGTCAGTACCCCTATATCAGTGGGATGCAAGTTAACAAAAGATCAAGAAGGAAGGAGTACAAGCCCTACAGAATACAGGAAGATGATAAGGAGCCTTCTGTACCTTACAGCATGAAGGCCTGATCTCATGCAAGCTGTATGCATGGCTAGTAGATTTGTTGTTCCCACAGCCTTGTATGGGTTGTAATTATTGTCAACTAGATTTAAGTGTGCAAGCAGAAGTAGCTCATATCTCAGGAATTACAAGATAAGACTAGTATGTTAAATAATCTCGTAAAGTGATCTCTTTGGAGTGAACTTATAGAGGGAGTTTAGCATTGCTTAAGTCTTAGTGTGACATAGCATTGATTGAGAAAAATAAATTAAGGAGGATAATGCTAAATTTTGAATGGAACAGTAATATTAAGTCACATGGAGGGGCAAGAAAGGAAATTCATCACATTTATAGTAAACCTACTAGGGTTTTCATAGAAGGGAGTATATAAACAAGACTTATCTCTTTTGGGGTAGCCACCGGAAAATAGATCAGAGTAGACTTGGTATCTATGAGACAACCCAAAAGAGAAAACAGCAAACCTAGTATCCATGAGACCGCTCAGAAGAGAAGATAGTAAACCTGGTATCTGTGAGACCACCCGGAAGAGAAAATGACAGACCAGAACGTCCCACCAAGCGTGAGAGACTAGAACATGCGACGGGGAGTGACAGACTAGAATGTGCAATGGGGTGTGATAGAGCAGAATGTGCAACGGGGTGTGACCGACTAGAACATGCAACAGGGCGTGAGAGCAGATCAGAAATGGGAGAGACATGAACTAGCAAAACCAGAAGTGTGAGGCTGGCCGAAAAATATGAACTAGCAGACCAGAAATGTGAGGCAGGCCGAGACATGTGAAATGCCAGACTATAAACGTGAGGAGGCCAAGAGATGTGAACCAGCAATACCAGAAGCGTGGTGTAGGCCAAGACACGTGAAACGGCAGACCAGGAGTGTGGTGTAGGGCAAGAGATGTGAAATGACAGACCAGAAGTGTGAGGTAGTCTGTGAGATGTGAAACGGCAGACCTGAAATATTAGTGCAGGCCAAGAAACGATGAGACGGTGAGACAACCAAGAGAAGAAATTTGGTGAAGCATTTGAGAGAACTCAACATATTCTCAGATTTCTTCAAGAGAGGTTACAAAGTGTTTTGGTGATCTTCCAAGCAGTAGTGAAGCAGCCTATTGAAATCAAACAAAGGCAACACAAGATAGAAGAAGGGTAGACACAATAAGTGACACTCTTTGTATTATGATTGCTTTGTATTTGCAATAGTGAAAGGAATAGAAGATTAAGACATCCATTGTAATCATAGAGAATACCACACTGCTGTTCTCAAGTATAGTGGATTGTCTCGGTAGAGGAAGAATCCCTACCACCGTGGAGTACATCACATTTTCTCTCATGTCCTTGCTTTGAGTTTACATTCTATGTTTTGAATTGAGTTGTGAACACAACTAAAGAGTCATCAAACCTAAAACCTAAAAGAAGACCTCGTCAAGAACAATCGATTCATCTAATAGGTAAGGTGTCTAAAGGGTAACTTTGGGGACTATTGTGATTAGTAAGTAACAATAGATCTACCTTAGTTGAATTTGAGAAAGAGTTCGTTTTTGGCTTAAATTATCAATGTTTTTTTTAAGGGGTATGATACCTATTCACCCCTTCTCAGTATCACAGACTAGTAGATCCTAGGGTGAAGTTAGGAACTTCAATTGGTATCAAAGCACTGGTTCACCAATTTAAAGCTTAACAGCTTGGTGTACTAGTTTGAAGGGTTTCAAAAATTTTAATTTGTTCAACATACTAAGAAATGGATGCCAATACCAGCACCAACACTACATACAACAAGAAGGTTCCAATCTTTAATGGAACCAACTATCATATGTGGAGAGTGAGAATGCATGTGGTATTTGCAACCATGGGCATGAACGTGGTGAAATCTGTATAGGAGGGTTTTAAGCCTCCAAAAGAAGGTAAAGATCCAACCCCAGAGGAAGTAAGGCAGTTTGAGATCAATGGGAAGGCTTTAAATGTTATCATTTCAGCATTGACAGATGCTAAATATGCTAAAGTTATGGAATGCAAATCTGCTAAGGAGATATAGGACAGATTGTAGAAGATTTATGAAGGTGATGGTAGAATGAAGGAGGCCATGCTTCAAGTTTTCAAGGAGAGATATGAATCCCTCATAATGCAGAAGAATGAGATAGTCCAAGAGTTCTTCACCAGAGTTATTGATGCTGTAAGCAACCTTAGAAGTCATGGGAAGAACAAGAAGGACTCATCTATTATGAAGAAAATTTTGAGAATTCTACATGAGAGGTTTGCCTCAAAGGTGGTAGCCATATAAGAGAGTAAAGATCTCAATTCTATGTCTCTGTATGGTCTCCAGTGCAATCTCATTGCATAAGAGATGAGAATAAAGTCAATTAAAAGCTCCTCAACATCAAAGCTATCAAAGGAGGTAGATTTCAAAGCTATGAGACACTTGAAGATAAGAGAATAGGAAGAATCATCCAATGAAGATGATGATGATGAGGAGGAAGAAAGTGAAGTGAAGTGTGGCTTACTTTACAAGGAAATTCAAAAAGGGGTCTAAGAAGGGAAAAGGATAGTTGTCCTTGAGATGTTATCGTTGTGGGCAGACTTTACACTTTGCTTCTCAGTGCAAAGTGAAACTTGATGATGAATATGAGGATGGTGATGATGAGCTGAATTCAAAATGGAAAAGACCATTATTCAAGTCAAGGAAGTCCAGCAAGAAGACTGCTAACCCACAAAAGAAGAAGAGAGGCTCATTCAAGAGTTATGTGAGCCAGACAAAAGAAGCTAATGAGGAGGAAGATGTAGACTCATCAGATGAGCATGCCTTTATGGCATCAGCTCGATGTGGTAGTTCAACCTCTGAAGAGGAGGAGGAGATTTATAAAGAAGAACCAGATCTTGAAGCTAAGTTAGAAACAGCTTCAAAGGAGATAATTAAAAGGGGCAGAACCATAAGAAGGTTGGAGGCCCATATAAAACAAGTTGAAGCAAAGATTGAGGAAGAAGAAAGTCAAAAGGATGAAATAAGGGCTGAACATATTGACTTGAATAAAAGATTTGAAGAACAGATCAAAATATGTGAATACCTTACTGTGAAGCTTAGCTCAAGGACTTCAACAATTGAAGAAATGGAGATAGAGTTGTTGAGACTTCAGCAACAACTCAAAAAAGCGAAGAGAACTTGTAGAAGCTTAAAGTGGTAGGAGAAACAAGCTTTGCAATAGAAAAGAAGAATGAAGAGAAAGTGCTACAATCTGAGGCTGCATTGCCTAAAGATAATGAAACTTTGCCACAAAAGTTGAAAGAGAAGGATAAGTCTTAGAAAGAAAAGACTGATCAGCCAGGAACAGTGAAGGCTAAAAATAAAGAAGATTTGAAGAAGCAACCTAGGGTTGCAAACAAAAATGAAGAAAAGAAAGTGAACCAGCAAAGGGCTACAATTGAACAAAAGAAGGAGAAGAAGGTGACTGCAATAAAAGTCACACAAGCAAAGAAGCTAGCAACTTTGCCTACATAACAAGTAATGAACAAAAGAAAACAAGCTGTGATTAGACACAAGAAGAGGCAGTTTCAAGGTTACTATCTTTATTGTGATGTTTAGGGTCATAAGGCAGTTAAATGCTAGTGGAGAAGGCTAGTATATGTCTCCAACTTGAGAAGATACAATGCTGCATACAAGTGGGAACAATACAAAATTCAGAGGAGAACACCTTTCGTGAGTTCTTGCACATACTGTAATAAGTAAGGACACATTGACAAGGAGTGTTGGTTGAAGCCCAAACCAATGGTTTCAAAGAATAATCTTGCTATATTGGCAGACTTGGAACAGCATGAAAGGTGTGGGCAAGATGGCCATAATGCCAAGAGATGCATGACACTTCTCCCTGAGCAAGAGAAGGCACTGAATGGCACAGTATAACCAACTAGTACAGTGAAAGCTTAGAAAAAGGAGAAAGTTATCTTCAAGTCAGTTCAAAAGAAGGAATATAGTGCTAAAAGGGAGGAGGATAATATAACTGAAATTGCACTAAAGGCTGACTATAAGGATAAGCAGTGGATCCTTGATAGTGGATGCACTTCACATATGACAGGAGACAAGAGTAAATTATCAAAGCTAAACAAGTCAAGAGAAAGTAGAGTCAAGTTTGGCAATGATGATTCACTCAACATCAGTGGTTAAGGGTTAGTAAATATTGGAAAAGGAAAGTTGAAAGATGTTTTGCACTGCATGTTGAAGGACTTAGATATAATCTAGCATCTATCAGCCAACTATGCAATGAAGACCATAAAGTGATATTCATAAAAACAAGTTGCCAAGTAAAGAGTAAAGAAGGCAATATTGTTGCAGTTAGGAAGAGAATAGCTGGAAATTTATATGTGATTGATGTGGACAAGACAAATAGCTGTTTACTTACAAAAGAAGAAGTGTATATTGACCAACCCGATGGAGTACAAATCAGTGTGGATGAGGCACACATGTGCAAGCTAAAAAAAGCCTTGGATAGCCTTAAACAAGCCCCAAGAGCATGGTACAATAGGCTAGACATGTATTTGAGAAGGTTGAACTTCAGAAGAGGAACAATTGGTAACAACCTATATGTGTTCAACTCAAAGAAAGGCCAACTAATAATCATAGTATATGTAGATAACATCATTTTTAGAGGGGATCACTCTGAGCTATGCCAAGATTTTGCACGGAAGATGAGTGAGGAATTTGAGATGTCATTGATTGGAGAAATGACTTACTTTCTTGGATTACAGATAAAATAGTGTGAAGAAGGTATTTATATTTCTCAAACAAAATATGCCAAAGAGATGCTGAAAAGGTTTGGCTTGGAGGATAGCAGACTTGTCAGTCCCCCTATGACAGTAGACTGTAAGTTAACAAAAGATCAAGAAGGAAGGAGTACAAGCCCTACAAAATACAGGAAGATGATAGGGAGCCTTCTGTGTCTTACAGCATCAAGGCCTGATCTCATGCAAGCTATGTGCATCGTTAGCAGATTCCAAGCTGATCCTACGAAATCTCATGTGTTGGCAATGAAAAGAATCCTAAGATACCTTAAAGGGACATTGGAAATGGGTTTGTGGTATCTTGCCATGGATTCTATAAAACCATGAGGATACACTAATGCAGACTGGGCAGGAAGCACAGATGATAGAAAATCAACTAGTGGCTGTAGCTTCTACTTGGTTCAAAGTGTGGCATGACTAAGTAGAAAGAAAAATAATGTTGCTTTAAGCACAGTGGAGGCTGAGTACATAGCTACTTGTGCAGCATGTACTCAGGTGATATGGATGTAAAAACAATTGGCAGATTTGGGTGTTGAAGTGAAGTTACTAGTAAGTGTACTTTGTGATAATCAAAGTGCAATTGATCTCAGCAAGAATCGATTTTAACATTCAAGGTGCAAGCATATTGACATCTAGTATCACTTTATCAAGGATCAAGTGGAAAAGGGCATAATTCAATTGGAGTATGTCGGCACTAAAGACCAAATCTCATATATTCTAACTAAACCTTTGTCCACAAAGCTATTTGAAAAGTGCAGAATGAGTATGTCTATGCAAATGCCTCCTCAAGCCTGAAGTTTAGGTGAATCCTCCATCTTTACTTTATGGGTTTTTTTTTTTAAAATTGTAATTGGTTGGCAAAGGGGGAGAGAAGAAACAATGCAAGAGGAGTTGTTAAGGAAGGGGGTGTTATAATCCATCTGCTTTTGGATTACTACTCTAAGAAGATTATGAAGGACTACTGCGTAATGGTTTTTGTTGTGATTGTTGCCAACAATTACAAAGGGGGAGATTATTGTTCCTACAGCTTTCTATGGGTTATAATTGTTGTCAACTAGATTTAAGTGTGCAAGCAGAAATGGCTCATATCTCAGGAATTATAGGATAAAACTAACATGTCAAATAACCTTGTAAAGTGATCTCCTTAGAGTGAACTTGTAGGGGAAGTTTAGCATTGCTTAAGTCTTAGTGTGGCATAGCATTGCTTGAAAAAAATAAATTAAGGAGGATAATGCTGAATTTTGAATGGAACAGTTATATGAAGCCACATGGAGGGGTAAGAAAGGAAATTCACTGCAGCTATAGTAACCATACTAGGGTTTTCATAAAAGGAAGTATATAAACCAAGACTTATCTTTTTTGGGGTAGCCGCCAAAAAATAGAGTAGAGTAGACCAAGTATCCGTAAGACAACCTAGAAGAGAAGATAGCAAACCTGGTATCTGTGAGACCACTCGGAGGAGAAGATAGTAGACTTGGTATCCATGAGACCACCCAAAATAGAAGACGACAGACCAGAATGACCCACCAGGCATGACAGACCAGAACGACCCATCAGGCATGACAGACCAGAATGTGTGATAGGGAGTGGCAGACCAGAACGTGCAATGGGGCATGACAGACCAGAATGTGCGATGGGGCATGAGAGCAGATCAGAAACGGGAGAACATGAACCAGCAAAACTAGAAGCATGAGGTAGGCCAAGAAATGTAAACCAGCAGACCAAAAATGTGAGGCAGGCCAAGAGACGTGAAATGCCAGACCAGAAACATGAGGCAGGCCGAGGGACATGAACCAACAAAACTAGAAGTGTGGTGTAAGCCAAGAGACGTGAAACGGCAAACCAGGAGCATGGTGCAAGCCAAGGGACGCGAAACGGCAGAACAGAAGTGTGAGGTAGTCTATGAGATGTGAAACAGCAGACCAGTAGCGTAAGGTAGGCTATGAGACGTGAAATGGTAGACCTGAAGCATGGGTGCAGGCCGTGAGATTGTGAGACTAGGAGTTGGGTAAGACAACCTAGAGAAGAAATTCGGTGAAACATTTGAGAGATCTTAAAATATTTTTAGATTTCTTTAAGAGAGGTTAGAGAGTGTTTTGGTGATCTTCCAAGAGGTAGTAAAGCAGCCTATTCAAATCAATAGAGGGAACACAAGCTAGAAGAAGGGTAGACACATTAAGTGACACTCTTTGTATTGTGATTGCTTTGTATTTGCAATAGTGAAAAGAGTAAAAGATTAAGACATCCATTATAATCATAGGAATACTGCATTGGTATTCTCAAGTATAGTGGATTGTCTCCGTAGAGGAAGAATCCCTACCACCATGGAGTATGTCACATTAACAGAACCACGTAAATCTCTCGTGTCCTTGCTTTGAATTTACATTTTGTGTTTTCAATTGAGTTGTGAACACAGCTAAAGAATCATCAAACCCATAACCTAAAAGAAGAACTAGTCAAGAACAACTGATTCGTCTAATAGGCAAGGTGTCTAAAAGGTAACTTTAGAGACTATTGTGTTTAGTAGGTAACAATAGATCTACCTTAGTTGAATCAGGGAAAGAGTTCATTTTTGGATTAAATTATTAGAGTTTTTTTTAAGGCGTATGATACTGATTCACCCCCCTCTCAGTATCATAGACTAGTAGATCCTAAGGTGAAGTTAGGAACATCAAGATTCCAAGCTGGTCCTAAGCAAACTCATGTGTTGGTAGTGAAAAGAATCCTAAGATACCTTAAAGGGACATTGGAAATGGGTTTGTGGTATCCTACCATGGATTTTATAAAACTACAAGCATACACTGATGTAAACTGGGCAGGAAGTACAAATGACAAAAAATCAACCAGCGGCTATCGCTTCTACTTGGGTTCAAAGTGTGTTGCATGGTTAAGTAGAAAGCAAAACAATGTTGCTTTGAGCACAGTTGAGGTTGAGCATATGGCTACTTGTGTAGGATGTACTCAAGTGATATGGATGCAAAGACAATTGGCAGATTTGGGGTGTTGAAGTGAAGTTACCAGTGAGTATATTTTGTTATAATCAAAGTGCAATTGATCTCAGCAAGAATCCAGTTCAACATTTAAGGAGCAAGCATATTGACATCTGGTATCACTTTATCAAGGATCAAGTGGAAGAAGGCACAATTCAGTTGGAGTATGTTGGCACTAACGGTCAAATCTAAGATATTTTAACAAAACCTCTGTCCACAGAGCTGTTTGAAAAGCACAAAATGAGTCTGTCTATTCAAAGGACTCCCTAAGCCTGAAGTTTAGGTGAATCCTCCATCTCTACTTTGTGGGTTTTTCAAATTTGTAATTGGTTGGTAAAGGGGAAGAGAAGCAATAGTGCAGGGGGAGCTATTAAGGAAGGGGGGAGTGCATATTTAGGGGGAGTTGTAATCCATCTGCTCTAGATTATTACTCTAAGTAGATTATGAAGGACTATTACATATTAGCCTTTGTTGTGAGTGTTGCCAACAATTACAAAGGGGGAGATTGTTGTTCCTACAGCCTTGTACAGGTTGTAATTGTTGTCAACCAGATTTAAGTGTGCAAGTAGAAGTGGCTCATATCTCAGGAATTGCAGGATAAGACTAACATGTCAAATAACTTCATAAAGTGATCTCCCTAGAGTAAACTTGTAGAGGGAGTTTAGCATTGCATATGCCTTAGTGTGACAGTGTGACAGGGTACGAATAATAAATTCATAAGATTTTAAATTTGCAAGTCTGTAAGCCTATCCTGAGATGAAGTCCAGGAGCAATTCTAGAAGAGCAAAATAATTTCGGGGTTACGGACAAACAGGGAGTCCAAAAGAAGGGAAGGTTACGGAAGTTTAGCTTACCACTTCCAGAAGATAGGTGGTCACAGGGGCAGTTTCTTTTGTACATTTTTAACTATTCATGGCAATCCTAGCCATTCATTCAAGCATTCAAAGGATGAGATTTCACTAGAAAGAAAAGAGCAAGAAAAATAAATTAAGAAGGAGGATAATGCTAAATTTTGACTGGAATAGTAATATGAAGCCACATGGAGGGGCAAGAAAGGAAATCTACCACAGCTACAGTAAGCCCTACTAGGGTTTTCATAAAGGGTAATATATAAACCAAGACTTATCTTATTTGAAATAGGCGTGTGAGACAACCTAGAGAAGAAATTTGGTGATGCATTTGAGAGAACTCAACGAATTTTCAGATTTCTTCAAGAGAGGTTAGAGTGTGTTTTGGTGATCTTCCAAGCGGCAGTGAAGCAGCATATTCAAATCAAATAGAGGCAAGACAAGCTAGAAGAAGGGTAGGCACAGTAAGTTACACTCTTTGTATTGTGATTACTTTGTGTTTGTAATAGTGAAAAGAGTAGAAGATTAAGACATCCATTGCAATCATAGGGGATACCACACCAGTATTCTTAAGTATAATGGATTGTCTCGGTAGAGGAAGAATCCCTACCACCATGGTGTATGTCTCATGGGCAGAACTATGTAAATCTCTTATGTCCTTACTTTGAATTTACATTTTGTGTTTTGAATTGAGTTGTGAACATCATCAACTGCATAACCTAAAAGAAGACCTAGTCAAGAACAACCGATTCATCTAATAGGCAAGGTGTCTGAAAGGTAACTTTGGGAACTATTGTGATTAGTAGGTAACAATAGATCTACCTTAGTTGAATCAAGGAAATAGTTCATTTTTGGTTTAAATTATCAGATTTTTTAAGGTGTGTGATACTGATTCACCCCCCCTTTCAGTATCACAGACTATTGTGATTAGTAGGTAATAATAGATCTACCTTATTTGAATATGAGAAAGAGTTCATTTCTAAGAAGAGTTTGAAGTTATTCACCTACTAATTGAAAGGGGGTAATACTGATTCACCCTCCTTTCAATATTACAGACTAGTAGATCCTATGGTGAAGTTGGGACTTCAATAAGTGGATTAATTCCTAAATAATTAGACTTTCTAATCACCTCATGCTAATTAGGCTCCTTTTTTGTTACAAAGACTATTTTTAATGCAATGACAATGAAATTAACTTTTGTGCCTTTTTTATCGACTATATTCATTGTGAAAATAATGTCCATGAGCCATCTATGCCATGAATTCATTACATTTCAATAAATAATGGAGTCCTTGATCTTGATTTGTATTTCTCACTTATATTAATTGGTTAAATTCTAAAATAAAGAGTCCATCCCATCATTTCTTGTTAGCAAGGCTCCTTTTTTAGGTGTAAACAAACTTTTTGAAATAGTTATCATGAAATTAACATTTGTGGCTAAACTACCTAATATATTAATTAAAACAAACAAGTCTAAACACCATTAAAACTCTAAATGTGTTTACTTCCATCAACCAAAGAAGTCATTCATCTTGGTTTGCATTTCGTACTAATATTAAGTGGATTAATTGCTAAATAGTGAGACTTTCTAATCACCTTATGCTAATCAAGCTCCTCTTTTTATTAAAAGGACTATTTTTCATGCAATGACCATGAAATTATCTTTTGTGTCTTTCTCAACGACTATATTCCTTGTGAAAACAATGAACATTAAACATCTATACCATGAGTTCATTCAATTCCAATAAACAATAGAGTCCTTGATCTAGATTTTCATTTCTTATTTATATTAACTTGTTGAATTCCAAAATAATGAGTCCATCCCATCATTTATGGTTAGTAAGGCTCTTATTTTGGATCCAAACATATGTTTTGATATAGTGATCATGAAATTAATAGTTGTTGCTAAACTATGTAGTATATTAATTAAAACAAACAAGTTAAAGTACCATTAAAATTCTAAATGTGTTTCTTCCATCAATTAAAGGAGTCATTTATCTTGGTTTGCATTTTGTACCAATGTTAAGTGGTTTAATTTTTAAATAATGATACTTTCAATTTGCCTCAAGCTAATTAGGCTCCTCTTTTTGTTTCAAAGACTATTATTTATGCAATGACCATAAAATTATCTTTTGAGTCTTTCTTAATGACTATGTTTATTGTGAAAACAATGTTTGTGAACTATCTATACTATGAATTCATTCAATTTCAATAAACAATGGAGTCCTTGATCTTGATTTGCATTTCTTATTTATATTAATTGGTTGGATTTCAAAATATAGAGTCCCTCCCTTAATTTCTAGTTAGTAAGGCTCTTCTTTTGGGTCCAAACATACTTTTTGATACTTTGACCATGAAAATAACATTTGTGGCTAAAGTACCTAGTATATTAATTAAAACAAACAAGTCTAAATAATATTAAAACTCTAAATGTGTTTACTTCTGTCAACAAAAGGAGTCATTTATCTTGATTTGCATTTTGTACTAATGTTAAGTGGTTTAATTCCTAAATAATGAGACTTTTAATTCGCATTAAGCTAATTAGGCTCCTCTTTTTGTTCCAAAGACTACTTTTCATGCAGTGACCATGAAATTATTTTTTGGGTCTTACCTAACGACTATATTCATTGTGAAAACAATGTCCATGAACCATCTATACTATGAATTCATTCAATTCTAAAATATAATGAGTCCTTGATCATGTTTTGCATTTCTTATTGTTATTAATTGGTTGAATTCAAAAATAAAGAGTCCTTCCCATCATTTCTGATTAGCGAGGCTCTTCTCTTGGTTCCAAACACATTTTTTGATATAGTGATCATGAAATTAACATTTATGGCTTAACTACCAAGTATATTAAATAAAACAAACAAGTTTAAATAACATTAAAACTCAAAAAGTGTTTACTTAGATCAACAAAAGGAGTCATTCATGTTGGTTTGCATTTCATACTAATGTTAAGTAGTTTATTCCTATATAATGAGACTTTTTAATCACTTCATGCTAACCAGGCTCCTCTCTTTATTTCATAGACTATATTACATGCAATCACTATGAAATTATCATTTGCATCTTTTTCCACAACTATATTCATTGTGAAAAGAATGTCTATGGACAATCTATACCATGAATCCACTCAATTACAACAAACAATGGAGTCATTGATCTTGATTTCAATTTATTATTGATATTAATTGGTTGAATTCCTAAATAAAGAGTCCCTCCCATCATTTCCAGTTACAAGGCTCCTCATTTGAGTCCAAACACACTTTTTGATATAGTGATCATCAAATTAACATTTGTGGCTAAACTACCAAGTATATTGATTAAAACAAACAAGTTTAAACAACATTAAATCTCTAAATGTGTTTACCATGATCAACCAATGGAGTCCTTCATTTCGGTTTGCACTTCGTACAAATATTAATTAGTTGAATTCCAAAATAAAGAGTTCTTCCCATTATTTCTAGTTAGCAAGGATCCTCTTTTGGTTCCAAACACACTTTTTGATATAGTGATCATGAAATTAACATTTGTAACTAAACTACCTAGTATATAAATTAAAACAAACAAGTTTAAACAACATTAAAATTCTAAAAGTGTTTACTTTGATTAACAAAATGAGTCATTCATCTTGGTTTCCATTTCGTACTAATGTTAAGTGGATTAATTTCTAAATAATTAGACTTTCTAATCAACTCATGCTAATCAAGCTCCTTTTTTTGTTACAAGGACTATTTTGAATGTAATGACCATGAAATTATCTTTTGTGTCTTTCTTATCAACTATATTTATTGTGAAAATAATGTCTATGAGTCATCTATATCATAAATACACACAATTACAACAAACAATGGAGTCCTTGATCTTGATTTCAATTGTTTATTGATATTAATTGGTTGAATTCCTAAATAAAGTGTCTCTCCTATCATTTCAGATTACAAGGCTCCTTATTTGGGTCCAAACATACTTTTTGATACAATGATCATAAAATTAACATTTGTTGCTAAACTACCTAAAATTTTGATTAAAACAAACAAGCCTAAACAACATTTTGTACTACTGTTAACTAGATTAATTCCTAAATAATGAGACTTTCTAATCACTTCATGCTAATCAGGCTCCTCCTTCTGTTACAAAGACTATGTTTCATGCAATGACCATGAAATTATCTTTTGTGTCTTTGATAACAACTATATTCATTATGAAAACAATGTCCATGAGCCATCTATACCATGAGTTCATTCAATTCCAATAAATAATGGAGTACTTGATCTCGATTTCCAATTTTTATTTATATTAATTGGTTGAATTTTAAAATAAAGAGTCCATTCCATTATTTCTAGTTAGCAGGGCTTCTCTTTTGGGTCCAAAACACTTTTTGATAAAGTGATCATGAAATTAACATTTGTGGCTAAACTACCTAGTATATCAATTAAAACAAACAAACCTAAACACCATTAAAACTCTAAATGTGTTTACTTCCATCAATCAAAGGAGTCATTCATCTAGATTTGCATTTTGCACTAATGTTAAGTGGTTTAATTTGTAAATAATGAGACTTTCTAATCACCTCATGCTAATCAGGCCCATCTCTTTGTTTCAAGGACTATATTACATGCAATGACCATGAAATTGTCTTTTGTGTCTTTTTTTATGAATATATTCATTATGAAAACAATGTCCATGAACCATATATACGATTAATTCTTTCAATTCCAATAAACAATTAAGTCCTTAATCTTGATTTGCATTTCTTATTGATATTAATTTATGAAATTTCAAAATATAAAGTCCTTTTCATCATTTTTGGTTAGCAAAGCTCTTTTTTAGGTCCAAACACACTTTGATATAGTGATCATAAAATTAACTATTGCGGGGAAACTACCTAGTATATTAATAAACATTAAAACTCTAAATGTGTTTACTTTCATCAACCAAAAGAGTCCTTCATCTTGGTTTGCATTTCGTACTAATGTTAAATAGATTAATTCCTAAATAATGAGACTTTATAATCACCTCATACTAATCGGGCTCCTCTTTTTGTTACAAAAACTATTTTTAATACAATAACCATGAAATTATTTTTTGTGCCTCTCTTATCGACTATATTCATTGTGAAAAAAATGTCTGTGAGCCATCTATACCATGAATTCATTCTATTCCAATAAAGACTGGAATCCTTGATCTTGATTTACATTTCTTATTTATATTAACTGGTTGAATTCCAAATTGAAGAGTCTATCCCATCATTTCTTGTTAGCATGACTCCTCTTTTGGGTTTAAACACACTTTTTGAGATAGTGATCATAAAATTAACATTTGTGGTTAAACTACCTAGTATATTAATTAAAACAAATAAGTCTAAGTAACATTAAAACTCTAAATATGTTTACATCCATCAGCCAAAGGAGTCCTTGATCTTGATTTGCATTTCGTACTAATGTTTAGTGGATTAATTCCTAAATAATGAGACTTTTTAATCACCTCATGCTAATTAGCCTCCAATTTTTGTTACAAGGACTATTTTTCATGCAATGAAAATGAAATTATCTTTTGTGTCTTTCTTATCAACCATATTCATTGTGAAAACAATGTCCATGAACCATCTATACCATGAATTCATTCAATTCCAACAAATAAAGGAGTCCTTGATGTTGATTTGCATTTCGTATAGATATTAATTTGTTGAATTCCAAAATATAAAGTCCCTTCCATCATTTTTGGTTAGCAAGACTCCTCTTTTGGGTCCAAACACACTTTTTGATGCAGTGATTATGAAATTAACATTTGTGGCTAAATTACATTAAAACAAACAAGTTTAAACAACATTAAAACACTAAATATGTCTACTCCCGTCGACCAAAGGAGTCATTCATGTTGGTTTGCATTCGTACTAATGTTAAGTGTTTTTACTTTTATATTATGAGAATTGCTAATGACCTCATGCTAATCAGGGTCCTCCCTTTGTTTCAAGGACTATATTACAAGCAATGACCATGAAATTATCTTTTGTGTCATTTTTAACATTTATATTCATGGTAAAAATAATGTCCATAAACCATCTATACCATGCATCCATTCAAATACAACATAGAATGAAGTCCTTGATCTTGATTTGCATTTCTTATTGATATTAATTGGTTAAACTCCTAAATTAAGAGTCCTTCCTATCATTTCCAATTAAAAAGCCTCCTCCTTTGTATCTAAACGCACTTTTTGATACAAAGATCATGAAATTAACAAATATGGCGAAACTACCTAGTATATTAATAATCATTAAAACTTTAAATGTGTTTACTTCCATCAACCAAAGGAGTGATATATCTTCTTTTGCATTTTGTACTAATGTTAAGTGGTTTAATTCCTAAATAATGAGAATTTTAATTTGCCTTCAACTAATTAGGCTCCTCTTTTTGTTCCAAAGACAACTTTTCATGCAATGACCATGAAATTCTTACCTAACAACTATATTTATTGGGAAAATAATGCCTATGAACCATTTATACTATAAATTCTTTCAATTTCAACAAACAATAAAGTCTTTAATCTTAAATTGCAATTCTTACTGATATTATTAATTGGTTAAATTCCAAAATATAGAGTCCTTCCCATCATTTCTAGTTAGCAAGGATCCTCTTTTGTTTCCAAACACACTTTTTGATACAATAATCATGAAATTAACATTTATTACTAAACTACCTAGTATATAAATTAAAACAAACAAGTTTAAACAACATTAAAACTCTAAAAGTGTTTACTTCCATCAACAAAAGGAGTCAGTCATCTTGGTTTGCATTTCGTACTAATGTTAAGTGGATTAATTCCTAAATAATTAGACTTTTTAATCACCTCATGCTAATCAAGCCCCTCTTTTTGTTACAAAGACTATTTTTAATGCAATGACCATGAAATTATGTTTTGTGTCTTTCTTAACGACTATATTTATTGTGAAAACAATGTCCATGAGTCATCTATACCATGAATACACACAATTACCACAAACAATAGAGTCCTTGATCTTGATTTCAATTTCTTATTGATATTAATTGGTTGAATTCCTAAATATAGAGTCTCTCCCATCATTTCCGATTACAAGGCTCCTTATTTGGGTCTAAACACACTTTTTGATGTAGTCATCATGAAATTAACATTTGTACCTAAACTACTTAAAATTTTGATTAAAAAAGACAAGTCTAAACAACATTAAATCTCTAAATGTGTTTACCACTATCAACCAATGGCGTCCTTCATCTTAGTTTGCATTTCGTACTAATGTTAATTGGATTAATTCCTAAATAATGACACCTTCTAATCATCTCATGTTAATAAGGCTTCTCCTTCTATTACAAAGACTATTTTTCATGTAATGACCATGAAATTATCTGTTGTATCTTTCATAACAACTATATTCATTGTGAAAACAATGTCCATGAGCCATCTATACCATGAATTCATTCAATTCCAATAAACAATGGAGTCCTCGATCTCAATTTCTAATTTTTATTTATATTAATTGGTTGAAATTCAAAATAAATAGTCCATCCCATCATTTCTAGTTAGCAAGGCTCCTCTTTTAGGTACAAACACACTTTTTGATACAGTGATCATGAAATTAATGTTTGTGGCTAAACTACCTAGTATATCAATTAAAACAAACAAGCCTAAATACCATTAAAACTCTAAATGTGTTTACTTCCATCAATCAAAGGAGTCATTCATCTCGGTTTGTATTTTGTACTAATGTTAAGTGGTTTAATTTGTAAATAATGAGACTTTCTAATCACCTCATGCTAATCAAGCCCTTCTCTTTATTTCAAGGACTATATTACATGCAATGACCATGAAATTGTCTTTTGCGTCTTTTTTAATGAATATATTCATTGTGAAAACAATGTCCATGAACCATATATACGATTAATTCATTCAATTATAATAAACAATTGAGTCCTTGATCTTGATTTGCATTCCTTATTCATATTAATTTGTGGAAATCCAAAATATAGAGTCATTTCCATCATTTTTAACAAGCAAGGCTCCTTTTTTAGGTCCAAACACACTTTTTAATACAGTGATCATAAAATTAAGATTTGTGGCTAAACTACTTAGTATATTAATTAAAACAAACAAGTCTAAACACCATTAAAACTCTAAATATGTTTACTTCTATCAATCAAAGGATTCATTCATCTTGGTTTGCATTTCGTACAAATGTTAAGTTGTTTAATTTGTAAATAATGAGACTTTCTAATCACCTCATACTAATCAGGCCCCTCTCTTTGTTTCAAGGACTATATTACATGCAATGACCATGAAATTATCTTTTGTGCCTTTCTTAACAATTATATTCATTGTGAAAACAATGTCCATGAACCATATATACCATGAATTCATTCAATTCCAATAAACAATTGAGTCTTTGATCTTGATTTCCATTTCTTATTGATATCAATTATTGGAATTCCAAAATATAGAGTCCTTTCCATCATTTTTGGTTAGCAAGGCTCCTCTTTTGAGTCCAAACACACTTTTTAATACACTAATTATGAAATTAATATTTATGGCTAAACTACCTAGTATATTAGTTAAAACAAACAAGTCTAAACACCATTAAAACTCTAAATGTGTTTACTTCTATAAATCGAAGGAGTCATTCATCTTGGTTTGCATTTTGTACAAATGTTAATTGGTTTAATCCCTAAATAATGAGACTTTCAATTCGCCCTAAGCGAATTAGGCTCCTTTTCTTGTTCCAAAGACTATTTCTTGCAATGACCATGAAATTATCTTTTGGGACTTATTTAACGACTATATTCATTGTGAAAACAAAGTCCATGACACATTTATAGCATTAATTCATTAAATTGGAACAAACAATAGATTCCTTGATCTTAATTTGCATATCTTATTAATATTAATTTGTTGAATTTGAAAATAAAGAGTCTATCCCATCATTTTTTATTAGCAAATAATGTAGACCAGATAGCCGAGGAGTACGTAGACAAGCGAGAAAAAGGATAAGAAGCTGCGATGGACTTTTTCGTAATTTTAATTAAATTTTATAAAATGTCATTTTCATAATTTTAGTACAATTGTACGCACTATATATATTTTAGGGTTTCTTAATGAGAGGCAAGACGTATTATACTTTACCCTAATTGAGAGAACCTTTTTCTAAGGCAACTTGTGCCTTTTGTTCTTTGGAATTCAATCGTTGTTATTGATTTCCTGTTGTTGATTACGCTTCCTCGCTGCGTCAGCGAGGGTCCTCGTTTGGTTCCAAACACACTTTTTGATGTAGTGATGATAAAATTAACATTTGTGGCTAAACTACTTGGTATATTAATTAAAACAAACAAGTATAAACACCATTAAAGCTCTAATTGCATTTACATCTATCGACCAAAGGAGTCATTCATCTTGGCTTGCATTTCGTACTAATATTAAGTGGTTTTATTCTTATTTTATGAGACTTTCTAATCATCTCATCCTAATTAGGCTCATCCCTTTGTTTCAAGGACTATATTACATGCAATGACAATGAAATTATCTTTTGTGTCATTCTTTATGACTATATTCATTCTGAAAACAATGTCCATGAACCATTTGTACCATGAATTCATTCAATTATCACAAACAATGTATTCCTTGATCTTGATTTGCATTTCTTATTGATATTAGGTGGCTAAATTCCTAAAGAAAGTGTCCTTCCTGTCATATCAGTTTAAAAGGCTCCTTCATTGGGTCCAAACACACTTTTTGATAGAGTGATCATCAAATTAACAATTGTGGTGAAACTACCAAGTATATTAATAAACATTATAACTCTAAATGTGTTTACTTGCATCAACCAAAAGAGTCCTTCATCTTGGTTTGCATTTTGTACTAATGTTAACTAGATTAATTCCTAAATTATGAGGCTTTCTAATGACCTCATCCTAATTAGGATCCTCTTTTTGTTACAAGGACTATTTTTAATGAAATGACAATGAAATTATCTTTTGTGCCTTCTTATCGATTATATTCATTATGAAAACAATGTCCTTGAGCCATCTATACCATGAATTCATTCAATTCCAATAAAAAATAGAGTCCTTGATCTTAATTTGTATTTCTTATTTATATTAATTGGTTGAATTCCAAAATAAATGGTCCATCCCATCATTTCTTGTAAACATAGCTCCTCTCTTGGGTCCAAATAAACTTTTTGAGACAGTGATCATGAAATTAACATTTGTGGCTAAACTACCTAGTATATTGTTTAAAACAAACAAGTCTAAACAACATTAAATCTCAAAATGTGTTTACCACCATTAACCAATGGAGTCCTTCATCTCAGTTTGCATTTCATACTAATGTTAAGTGGTATAATTCGTTAATAATGAGATTTTCTAATCACTTCATGCTAATCAAGCCCCTTTCGTTATTTCAAGGACTATATTACATGCAATTACCATTGTTGTTCCCATAGCCTTGTATGAGTTGTAATTCTTGTCAACTAGATTTAAGTGTGTAAGCAGAAGTGGCTCATATCTCAGGAATTATAGGATAAGACTAGCATGTCAAATAACCTCATAAAGTGATGGAGTGAACTTGTAGAGGGAGTTTAGCATTAATTAAGTCTTAGTGTGACATAGCATTGCTTGAGAAAAATAAATTAAGAAGGAGGATAATGCTGAATTTTGAATGGAATAGTAATATGAAGCCACATGGAGGGGTGAGAAAGGAAATTCACCGCAGCTGCAATAAACCCTACTAGGGTTTTCATAAAAGGGAGTATATAAACCAAGACTTATCTCTTTTTAGGGTAGCACACACACACCAAAAAAAGGGGACAACGATACATACCAAAAAAGGGAGAAAGAAGACACCGGTGAGACCAAAAACGTTGGAGATACATTCCAGAAACAATGAGATGTGAGACCTAAAGACAGTATGACAATAAGACTAGAAAAGAGTGAGACTGTGAGACTGTGAGACGGTGAGACAATGAGACGATGAGATCAAGAGACGTGTGAGACAACCTAGAGAAGAAATTCGGTGAAGCATTTAAGATAACTCAACATATTTTTAGATTTCTTCAAGAGAGGTTAAAGAGTGTTTTGGTGATCTTCCAAGTGGTAGTGAAGCAGCCTATTCAAATCAAACAGAGGCAACATAAGCTAGAAGAAGAGTTGACACAGTAAGTGACACTCTTTGTATTGTGATTGTTTTGTATTTGTAATAGTGAAAGGAGTAGAAGATTAAGTCATCCATTATAATCATAGGGGATACCACACTGGTGTTCTCAAGTATAGTGGATTGTCTCGGTAGAGCAAGAATCCCTACCATCGTGGAGTACATCACATTGATGGAACCACATAAATCTCTTGAGTCCTTGCTTTGAATTTACATTTTATGTTTTGAATTAAATTGTGAACACAGCTAAAGAATCATCAAACTCATAACCTAAAAGAAGACCTAGTCAAGAAAAATCGATTCGTCTAATAAGCAAGGTGTCTGAAAGGTAACTTTAGGGACTATTGTGATCAGTAGGTAACAATAGATATACCTTAGTTGAATTTGGGAAAGAGTTCATTTTTGGCTTAAATTATTGCATTTTATTTTAAGGGGTGTGATACTAATTCACCCCCCTCTTAGTGTCACAAACTAGTAGATCCTAGGGTGATGTTGGGAACTTCAATTGGTATCACAGCTATGATTCACCAGTTTAAAGCTTAAAAGCTTGGTGTACTAGTTTAAAGGGTTTCAAAAGTTTTAACTTGTTTAGCATACTAAGAAATGGATACCAGTACTAGCACCAGCACTACTTACAACAAGAATGTTCCAATCTTTAATGCAACCAACTACCATATGTGGAGAGTGAAAATGCAGGTGGTATTTGCAGCCATGGGCATGAATGTGGTGAAATCTATATAGGAGGGCTTTGAGCCTCCAAAAGAAGCTAAAGATCCAACCCCAGAGGAATTAAGGTAGTTTCAGATTAATGGGAAGGCATCAAATCTCATCATTTCAACATTGACAAATGCTGAATATGCTAAAGTCATGGACTACAAATCTACTAAGGAGATATGGGATAGATTGCAGAAGGTCTATGAAGGTGATGGCAGAATGAAGGAGGCCAAGCTTCAAGTTTTCAAGGAGAGATATGAATCCCTCAGAATGTAGAAGAATGAGATAGTCCAAGAGTTCTTCACTAGGGTTATTGATGCTGTAAACGACCTTAGAAGTCATGGAAAGAACAAAAAGGACTCATCTATTGTGAAGAAAATTTTGAGAATTCTACCTGAGAGGTTTGCCTCAAAGGTGGCAGCCATAGAGGAGAGTATAGATCTCAATTCTATGTCACTATAAGGAAGAAAGTGAAGGTGAAGTGTTGGCTTACTTCACAAGGAAATTCAAAAAGGGGTCTAAGAAGGGAAAAGGATAATTGTCCTTGAGATGTTATCGTTGTGGGCAGACTAGACACTTTGTTTCTCAGTGCAAAGTGAAACTTGATGATGAAGATGAGGATGGTGATGATGAGCAGAATTCAAAATGGAGAAGACCATCATCTAAGTCAAGGAAGTCCAACAAGAAGATTGCTAACCCACAGAAGAAGAAGAGAGGCTCATTCAATAGTTATGTGAGCTAGACAAAAGAAGCTAATGAGGAGGAAGATGTAGACTTATCAGATGAGCATGCCTTTATGGCATCAGCTCAATGTGGTAGTTCAACCTCTGAAGAGGAAGAGGAGATTGATAAAGAAGAACTAGATCTTGAAGCTAAGTTAGAAACAGCTTCAAAGGAGATAATTAAAAGGGGCATAACCATAAGAAGGTTGGAGGCCCATATAAAACAAGTTGAAGCAAAGATTGAGGAAGAAGAAAGTCAATAGGATGAAATAAGGGCTAAACAATTGACTTGAAGAGAAGATTTGAAGAACATATCAAAATATTTGAAGACCTTAGTATGGAGCTTGGCTTAAGGACTTCAACAATTGAAGAAATGGAGATAGAATTGCTGAGACTTCAGCAATAACTCAAAAGAGTGAAGAGAACTTGTAAAAGCTTGAAATGATAGGAGAAACAAGCTCTGCAAGAGAAAAGAAGAATGAAGAGAAGGTGCAGCAATCGGAGGCTGCATTGCCTAAAGATAATGAGGCTTTGCCATAGAAGTTAAAAGAGAAGGCTATGACTCAGGAGAAGATAGCTAAAAATAAGGAAGATTTGAAGAAGCAACCTAGGGTTGCAAACAAAAATGATGAAAAGAAAGTCAGCCAACAAAGGGCTACAATTGAACAGAAGAAGGACAAGAAGGTGATTGAAATGAAAGCCACAAAAGCAAAAAAGCCAGCAACTTTGCCTACATAGCAAGTAATGAACAAAAGAAAACATGCTGTAATTAGATCCAAGAAGAGGCAGTTTCAAGGTCAATGCCTTTATTGTGAAGTTTAGGGTCATAAGGCAAGTAAATGCTGGTGGAGAAGGCTAGTATACGCCTCTAACTTAAGAAGATCTGATGCTACATACAGGGGCAGAATTCAGAAGAGAACACCTATCGTGAGTTCTTGCACATACTGTAAAAAGCATGGACACACTGACAAGGATTGTTTGTGGAAGCCCAAACCAATGGTTTCAAAGAACAAGTTTACTGTATTGGCAGACTTGGAACAGTATAAAAAGTACAGGTAGGATGGCCATAATGCCAAGAGATGCATGACACTTCTCCCTAAGCAAAAGAAGGCACTTAATGGCACAGTGAAAGCAATTGGTATGGTCAAAGCTGAGAAAAAAGAAAAAGCTATCATCAAGCTAGTCCAAAAGAAGGAATATAAAGCTAAAAAGGAAGTGGCTATTATCAATTCCTCTTTTTGTTACAAGGACTATTTTCATGCAATGTCCATAAAATTATCTTTTGTGTCTTTCTTATTGATAATATTCATTATAAAAACAATGTCCATGAACCATCTATACCATAAGTTCATTCAATTCCAAGAAACAATGGAGTCCTTGATTTTGATTTGAATTTCTTAATGATACTAAATAGTTGAATTCCAAAATGTCCCTTCTGTCAATATTGGTTAGCAATGCTCTTATTTTGGGTTCAAACACACTTATTGATACAGTGATCATGAAATTAACATTTGTGGCTAAACTACATAATATATTAATGAAAACAAACAAGTCTAAACAAAATTAAAACTCTAAATGTGTTTATTTCCATCAACCAAAGGAGTCCTTCATCTTGGTTTGCATTTCGTACAGATGTTAAGTGGATTAATTCATAAATAATGAGTCTTTCAATTCACCTTAGGCTAATTCTATTCCTCTTTTTGTTCCAAAGACTATTTTTCATGCAATGACGATGAAATTATCTTTTAGGTCTTACCTCATGACTATATTCATTGTGAAAACAATGACCATGAACCATTTATACCATGAATTCATTCAATTCCAACAAAAAATGGAGTCCATGACCATGATATGCAGTTCTTATTAATATTAATTAGTTGAATTCGAAAATAACTGGTCCTTCCCATCATTTCTGATTAGTGTGCCTCCTCTATTGGTTCCAAACATACTTTTTGATGTAGTGATTAAGAAATTAACATTTGGGTCTAAACTAACTAGTATATTAATTAAAACAAACAAGTTTAAAAAATATTAAAACTCCAAATGTATTTACTTCCATCAACCAAAGGAGACATTAATCTTGGATTGCATTTTGTACAAATATTAAGTGGATTAATTCCTAAATAATGAGACTTTCTAATCACCTAATGCTAATATGGCTCCACTTTTTTGTAAAAAGGACTATTTTTCATGCAATGACCATGAAATTATCTTTTGTGTCTTTCTTAACGATTTTATTCATTATGAAAACAATGTCCACGAACCATCTATACCATGAATTCATTCAATTCCAATAAACAATGGAGTCCTTGATCTTGATTTGCATTTCTAATTTATATTAATTGGTTAAATTCTAAAATAATGAGTCCATCTCATCATTTTTGGTTAGCAAGGCTCCTCTTTTGGCTCCAAACACACATTTTGATACAATAGTCTTGAAATTAACATTTGTGGCTAAACTAACTAGTATATTAATTGAAACAAACAAGTCTAAATACCAAAAAAACTCTAAATGTATGTTCTTCCATCAATCAAAAGAGTCATTCATCCTGGTTTTTAATTCTTAAATAATGAGTCTTTCAATTTGCTTTAAGCTAATTAGTCTCCCCAATTTGTTCCAAAAACTCTTTTTCATGCAATGACTATGAAATTATCATTTGGTCATACCTAACAACTATATTCATTGTGAAAACAATATCCATGAACCATTTATACCATGAATTCATTCAATTCCAACAAACAATGGAGTCCTTGACCATGATTTGCATTTTTTTATTGATATTAATTGGTTAAATTCCAAAATAAAGAGACCATCCCGTCATTTCTAGTTAGCAAGGCTCCTCTTTTTGCTCTAAACACACTTTTTGATACATTCATCATTAAATTAACATTTGTAGTTAAATTACATAGTATATTAATTAAAACAAACAAGTCTAAACAACAGCAAAAACTCTAAATGTGTTTACATCCAACACCCAAAGTAGTCATTCATCTTGGTTTGTGTTTCGTATAAAGGTTAAGTAGTTTAATTTGTAAATAATGAGACATTCAATTCCCCTTAAGCTAATTAGGTTCCTCTTTTTGTTCCAAAGACTATTTTTCATGCAATGACTTTGAAAGTATCTTTTGGGACTTACCTATCGACTATGTTCATTGTGAAAACAATGTCCATGAACCATTAATACCATGAATTCATTCAATTCCAACAAATAATGGAGTCTATGATCATGGTTTGCATCTTTTATTGATATTAATTGGTTGAATTCGAAAATAAAGTGTTTATCCCATCATTTCTGGTTTGTAAGGCTCCTCTTTTTGGTCCTAACACACTTTTTGATGTAGTGATCATGAAATTAACATTTGTGGCTAAACTACCTAGTATATTAATTGAAAGAAACTATTTTAAACATCATTAAATCTTTGAATGTGTTTACCTCTAACATTTAAAGGAGTCCTTTGTGTCAATTTGCATTTCATCCTAATGTTAAGTGGATTAATTTCAAAATAATTAGACTTTCTAAACACCTCGTGGTAATCATGCTCTTATTTTTGTTACATGGACTTCTTATCATGCAATGGCCATGCAAGTATCTTTTGTGTCATTCTTATCGATTATATTCATTGTGAAAATAATGTCTATGAGCCATATATACCATGAATTAATTAAATTCTAATAAATAATGGAGTTTATGATCTCGATTAATATTTCTTATTGATATTAATTGGTTGAATTCCAAAATAAAGGGTCCATCCCATCATTTCTAGTTAGCAAGACTCCTCTTTTGGGTCCAAACATACTTTTTGATACAGTCATCATGAAATTAACATTTGTGGCTAAAATACCTAGTATATTAATTAAAACAAACAATTCTAAGGAACATTAAAACTCTAAATGTGCTTACTTCCAACAACCAAAGGGGTCATTCATCTTGGTATACATTTTGTACTAAAGTTAAGTGATTTAATTCCTAAATAATGAGACTTTTAATTTTCCTTAAGCTAATTAGGTTCCTCTTTTTGTTCCAAAGACTATTTTTCATGCAATAACTATGAAATTATCTTTTAGATCTTACCTAACAACTATATTCATTATGAAAACAATGTGCATAAAATATTTTCACCATGAATTCATTCAATTCCAACAAGTGTTGGAGTCCTTGATCATGATTTGCATTTATTATTTATATTAATTGGTTGAATTTCAAAATAAAGAGTCCATCCAATCATTTCTAGTTAGCAAGGTTCCTCTTTTGGGTCCAAATACACTTTTTGACACAGTGATCATGAAATTAACATTTGTAGCTAAACTACCTAGTATATTAAATAAAACAAATAAATTTAAACAACATTAAAACACTAAATGTGTTTACTTGTATCAACTAAAGGAGTCATTCATACTAATGTTAAGTGGTGTAATTCCTAAATAATGAGACTTTTTGAACACCTCATGCTAATCAGGCTCCTCTCTTTGTTCTAAGGACTATATTACATGCAATGACCATCAAATTATCTTTTGTGTCTTTCTTAATGACTATATTCATTATGAAAACAATGTCTATGAACCCTCTATACCATGAATCCATTCAATTACAACAAACAATGGTGTGCTTAATCTTGATTTGCATTTTTTATTGATATTAATTGGTTGAACTTCATAATAAAGAGTACCTCTCATCATTTTCGGTTAAAAGGCTCTTCTTTTGGGTCCAAACACACTTTTTGATACAGTGATGAAATTATCATTTGTGGCTAAACTACCTAGTATATTGATTAAAACAAACAAGTCTAAACATCATTCAATCTTTAAATGTATTTACCACCATCATCTAAAGGAGTCCTTCATCTTAGTTCACATTTTGTACTAATGTTAAATGGATTAATTCCTAAATAATGAAACTTACTAATCACTTCATGCTAATCACGCTCCTCATTTTGTTACTTGGACTATTTTTCATGCAATAGCCATAAAATTATCTTTTGTGTCAATCCTGTTGACTATATTCATTGGGAAAACAATGTCCATGAACCATCTATACCATGAATTCTTTCAATTTCAAAAAACAATGGAGTCCTTGATCTTGATTTGCATTTTTTATTGATATTAATTAAATGAATTCCAAAATATAGAGTCCCTTCTGTTATCTTTGGTTGGTAATGCTTTTCATTTGGTTCTAAACACACTTTTTTATACAATGATTATGAAATTAACATTAGTGCCAACACTATCTAGTATATTAATTAAAATAAACAAGTCTAAACAACATTAAAAATTTAAATGTGTTTACTTCCATCAACCAAAAGAGTCTTTCATCTTGGTTTGCATTTCATACTAATGTTAAGTGGTTTAATTCCTAAATAATGAGACATTCAGTTCGTCTCATGCTAATTAGGCTCCTCATTTTTTTACGAGGACTATTTTTCATGCAACGACCATGAAATTAACTTTTATGTCTTTCTTAACAAATATATTCATTGTGAAAATAATGTTCATGAGCTATTTATACCATGAATTCATTCAATTCCAATATACAATGAAGGCCTTGATCTTGATTTGCATTTCTTATTTACATTAATTGGTTGAATTAAAAAATAAAGAATCCATCCCATCATTTCTTGTTAGGAATGCTCCTCTTTTGGGTCTAAACAATCTTTTTGATACAGTGATCATGAAATTAACATTTATAGTTAAATTACCTAGTATATTAATTAAAACAAACAAGTCTAAACACCATTAAAACTCTAAATGTGTTCACTTCCATTAATCAAGGGAGTAATTCATCTTGGTTTACATTTCATGCAAATGTTATATGTTTTAATTACCAAATAATGACACTTCCAATTCACCTTTAGCAAATTAGGCTCCTCTTTTTGTTCCAAACAATATTTTTCATGTACTCACCATGAAATTATCTTTCGGGTCTTACCTAACGAATATATTCATTGTGAAAACAATGTCCATGAACCATTTATACTATGAATTCATTCAATTCCAACAAATAATGGAGTCCTTGATCATGATTTGCATTTCTTATTGATATTAATTGGTTGAATTCTAAAATAAAGAGTCCCCCCCCCATCATTTCTGGTTAGCGAGGCTCCTCTTTTGGTTCTAAACAAACTTCTTCATGCAATGATCAGGAAATTAACATTTGTGGCTAAACTACCAATTATATTAATTAAAACAAACAAGTTTAAACAACACTAAAACTCTAAATGTGTTTACTTCCATCAACCAAATAAACCATTCATCTTGGTTAGCATTTTATACTAATATTAAGTGGCTTAATTCCTAAGTAATGAGACTATGTAATCACCTCATGCTTATCAGGCTCCTCCCATTATTTCAAGGACAATATTACATGCAATGACCATGAAATTATCTTATGTGTGTTTCTTAACGAATATATTCATCGTGAAAACAATGTCCATGGATGATCTATACCATGAATTCATTAAATTCCAATAAACAATGGAGTCCTTGATCTTGATTTACATTTCTTATTGATATTAATTGGATGAATTCCAAAATAAAGACTCCATCCCATCAATTTTGGTTCGCAAGGCTCCTCTTTTGGCTCTAAACACACTTTTTGATACAGTCATCATTAAATTAACATTTGTAGCTAAACTACATAGTATATTAATTAGAACAAACAAGTCTAAACAACAGTAAAACTCTAAATGTGTTTACATCCAACACCCAAAGTAGTAATTCATCTTCGTTTGTATTTCATTTAAATGTTAAGTGGATTAATTCCTAAATAATGAGACTTTCAATTCACCTTAAGTTAATTAGCCTCCACTTTTTGTTCCAAAGAATATTTTTCATGCAATGACTTTGAAATTATCTTTTGGGTCTTACCTAACGACTATATCCATTGTGAAAACAATGTCCATGAACCATTTATATCATGAGTTCATTCAATTCCAACAAACAATGGACTCCACAATCATGGCTTGCATTTCTTATTGATATTAATTGGTTGAATTAAAAAATAAAGAGTCCATCCCATCATTTTTGGTTAGCAAGGGTCCTCTTTTTGGTCCAAACACACTTTTTGATAGATTGATCATGAAATTAACATTTGTGGCTAAACTACTTAGTATATTAATTGAAACAAACAAGTTTAAACATCATTAAATATTTAAATGTGTTTACATCCATCATCCAAAGGAGTCCTTTGTCTCGGATTGCATTTCGCACTAATGTTAAGTGGATTAATTTCTAAATAATGAGACTTTCTAAACACCTTGTGCTAATCACAATCCCCTTTTTGTTACATGGTCTTCTTTTCATGCAATGACCATGAAAGTATCTTTTGTGTCATTTTTATCGATTATATTCATTGTGAAAACAATGTCCATAAACCATATATACTATGAATTCATTCAATTCTAATAAACAATGGAGTCCATGATCTTGATTACTATTTCTTATTGATATTAATTGGTTGAATTCCGAAATAAAGGGAATATCCCATCATTTCTACTTAGCAAGGCTCCACATTTGGCTCTCAACACACTTTTTGATACAGTTATCATTAAATTAACATTT